>JAODUH010021719.1:0-25187 GCA_027564835.1 Typhlichthys subterraneus
TACAATGTGGCTCGGGAAAGGGAGGTTTGGGGTCCCCTGCTGAAGCTGCTGCCCCCGCGACCCGACTCCGGATAAGCCGATGATGATGGATGGATGGATGGATTCTTACATCACTAGCTAACTATTTACACATGAACACAGTAATCAATTTTAACCCTCATAATTTTTTTTTTTTTAATTTGAATTATAGTCTATTGCAATAATATTAAGTTGTACTTGTAATACCTGGCTTCTAACAACAATATCTGTATAATTAAACACAAAAGGATAGTGAAATTGCCTAAAAATTAACTGGCATGTTTTGGCATACCTCATACTGGTTGGGACAGCTCTTGAACATACACATTACATATGGATCCCGCCCAGTTCATAAAAAAACGTCCTGCTGCTGCTAGTGTTGTGATAGCAATGCCTTAAAGAACGTAAATAACAGCACAGTGCTAACAGGTTCATACTGAGAGAATATACTTTGTAGTAATCATTTATTTAAAGAGGCTTACCTTGAGGAACCACAAGGATTAGCAGGCTACCAATCAGAATGGTAGTCATTAGTGATGATTTTCTAGCACAAACTTCTATTAGCCAGATGCAAAGTATTTGAGCTGGTAATTCGATAAGTCCAAAAGTAACCAGGGTCAAAAAATTTCCGACATTGAAGGAAAGGCAGTAGTAGGTAAGATTAACTGAAAACCTTCATAAGAAAACAAACTATATTAGTGCAAAATATATTTGAAACCAGATGTTTTAAAATAAATGGACATTACAATATCTGTCAGTTGTCTTACACAACATGGCCTAATATATTATCACATGTATGTGCAAGTTAGGCTACCCAGCTTTCCATAGTTTTGCCCCATAGCACCATTAAGTAGTTATCATACCATGCTAATGTTAAGAAATACTTCCTAAGTATTGGTGAAATGAGAAGAACTCTTAGGCCACCAATCTCCACTGTCTTTTTCTCATCAATCTGTAATTGAGGTTTTAGTTAGTTTTGTCATATGTTAATAGATCTTTTGTCTGCAAGCAACCGGCTAGTCTAAAGGTATATACTACTGCATTTTAATAATACAATTCAAAAATGTTTGAACTACAATCAATTATTTCTGTACCTTTTCCAGAAGACAGTCTGGAACTGTACGTTGGTTGATTGCTGCTGCCTTGAGAATCAAATGTTTAACCTCATTTGTCCTTCCTCTGTCCATTAACCATCGTGCTGACTCCGGAATAAACCTGGTAGAAGAAAAAAAAACAATTTAAAAGTGTTATCTGAAATAATAGAATAGAATAGAATACAGTTGTGATGATGGTGTAGTAAACTTAAGGAATGTGAAAATTACCATACTGAATACCATACTGAAATAGCGGCCGCTACAAATGGTACTGCCATCACCAACTGGGCCAGTCTCCAATTACGAATGAAATAGATGATGCCAGCAAGCACACATTGTCCCAATGCACCAAATATCTGACTCACACAAGCTCCAAGTGATCTTTTTGTCACCCCAACCCATTCAGTGGCTAAAAGGAAGAAAAAAAACCCACTTAAAATACAGATTAACCTTCCAAAAAAAGTCTGCCTAGAACTACAAATCTCATTAAAAAATATGATACAAATAATTACAAATAGTATCAATAGTAGATATATTTAAAACATTTAAGTGTATATTGTATGTTTGATTGTTTCTGCACGTTTTTACTACTATTTTCCAAGTATGCTCCATGTCCAGATGATAAACAAATTGTACCTAGTACAATGCTGTTCAGGAGAAAACCTCCATATCCAACACCTGCTACAAATTGGCTTGTTAAATAAAAGTAGAAGTTGGGAGACATTCATAAATATTAACATGAGAATCAGTGTTGCCCTTTTGCGGCCAAATCTGGAGGAAGTATAACAAAGTCAGACGAAACAATCACTGTATTTTGGTGCAAAAAAAAGAAAGGAAAAAAATAAACATGGAATAAAAATGTAACACTTACGATTCAGCTACAGGTCCAAATAACAGAACCAATGAGAATACCAGCCATTAATGTCAACTGTGCAAGTTGAAATAAGTAGGGCTTGTCACAAACAAGATTAAACTAGGGAAAACAGTTAAATATGACCAGTTAATAAAGCATTGAGGCAACCATTATATTCTTAAAAACTCAGTGACTATGGTGGACTCGTACAGAGTCTTGTCATACACCATTGTGGCACTGTGTGGTCTCATTAAGTCCAAACTGCCGTATAGCTTCAATGTTCCAGTCTGCAGGAACAAACATCAGACACCGACTGAAGGCTCCATCGTTGTCCCGTGGCACAGTCTAGTTCAGCTGCTCACCTATACTCAAGATGGAATCATTTCTGACGATCCAGTCGGTGTTACAGTGCCGCTTCGGATCAGACTGGACAAAGAGCACACTTGCAAAGTGAAAAAATAAAAGAAGATTTGGAAAGCACAGCACAAACAGAACGACCTTTTGGAATAACCCAAATTCTCCAATGGTCCTTAGGAGATGTCCAAAATCAGCCATGTTGAGGGCATTAATGTTTCCAGAAGCATTTAAAGAAATCAATTAATGTTTAACATTACTAAATAATATAGTCATCATCCTCATAGAGCATCATAGTTGAACGCGGGTGGGTCATCAGATGAATGTACATAATTCCTTGTTTAGCGAGCAGCAATGCTTACAGTCAGAATATTATGCACCAACAGTGGACAGCGAGCATGCTTTGGTTTTGGTCATCAGATAGGCCTATGCAGTACAAAGTTCAAATCATCAAGTTTTATGCTATTTGGAATATACAGTATCCTATAGCATTTAAAATTAAAATTAATCTCTCTTTACATTATACTCAGGCTACATAATCTAGTATATGTAATATAGAACTATATGCGGGAAAATTAATTTATTGTGTTTATAAATTCCATAAACAATTGTATACTGACTCAGGTTGTATAGTTATCACATTTATCTTATCTCAGTGTGACGATCACATTGAGCTCTAAAAATTCCCCGTCAAACATTAGGTTCAATAATTATACCATACTGAAGTAGGCCTGGAACTGAGATCACACAAAAATAATTGGTTTTGCTCAGTGCTAGAGAAGGAATAGCTTGAGGCCGGAAAGTCTAACCTGACATGCCAGAGGAATTGTCGTCACACGGCGAAATGAAACTGAAGACCCGCGAGACCATCATGATCTCGCGAGGCTAAGGGTAGACTAGCAGTTAGCAGGGAAGCCTACTGCCCAAAACTTTGTGGATGCGATCCCCAATGTGCCTCTTTTACCTGTAAGCATTGAGACAGAAGGCTATCCCACGTCCTGCATTAAACATTTAGAACATTAAAGTAAATATCTGGACATCTGCATCATTTGCGTTCTGACTCTTTATGTACTTTACACCCAGAGAGGAGACACTGCAGTAATACCCATAAGATCACCTCAAAGCTGCATTATACTGTGTGTATGTACAGTATATATTTTCTTTTATATTACTACTGTATATACACACAATATTCAGCATCTTATACTCCCTACATCCAATACTGTTTTGTCCTGCTCACTTTCAAATACTATCAAAGAAAAAAAAAACGTTATATTGTATATGAATAGCATCATGTGACTTTATTCAGCTACTCAAAATTACTTGTTGACAACTTCCAACAGTAAATGTCTTGTATGGCAGCAATTCTATAATGTAATCACAAATGCCCCTCTCCATTTACGTAATTTAGGTTTCTGATTATTTTCATGTCTTTATAAACTTTCAATACTGGATTATTTGTTAAGACAATTTTTTCCAATCAATTATGGTAAAATACAATGAAAAAAATTATTACTTAAAAAAAGGAAAATTATTAAGAAAAGGCCAGGTGACAATCACCTGAAACTATCGTATCAGCATGATTTTTATGCCATCTATATTGGAACATGGATTCACTTTCAGGTAAAAGGAACTGGAAATCAACTGTATATCATATACCATCAAGCACAATATGTGATTACAAGCCCCTTTTATGCTAATGTTAACAAATCAATAAGGTGCCAATTTAACAAATTATTTGTGCATTAGTAATGTTTAAACATAAAGGCTAACAGTGGGAAAATAACTAATGTTGAGCAGCTACGTGCTGTAATTCTCATTTACAATATGAAATGTATTCAAACAATCAATGCATACAAACCTCATGGTGTTTAACAGACAGTGCATGAATTGCTGTCATACATACATTTTGAAATACAATATCTTTAAATACACCATTTAATGTATAACAGTACCTGAACTCTCACGGTCCTTGCACATGGTACTAAACAACCATACAGCTATACTGGGAGTGAAACGACAATTTGTGTGTGAAGATTAAAGCACAAAGACCAGAGCATCAACCACTGCATGTGTCTAGTGATTAAAACTGAGAAGCAAACATCTTCAGAGATTTTAACTGCATTTTGCTTTGTCCAGTAGCCATGCACACACCGCAAGTAGAGTTCCAGAACTGTTGAATTATAAAGTTTGCTGTCTTCAGGGGCTGCTGTCACAATCAGCATTCAGGACACATTGCCAACTAAAATTGCTATTTGGGAGTTAAAATAAAAGAAATCAATGGCAAATAAGGATGAAGCATAACCTGGGTTTGTCTGTCTATCGAGTTTTTATTTTTTTTAAAGACAAGGTGAAACTTAATATTGAATTTCATGCCAACCATGGCTCCACAAAGCCGACACTGTTCCCGTTGACCATTCATGAACTCCTGCGTTACTTGTATGTTTTCTGAAACTGTTGATCTTATCCCCAAGATATATTTATTACCAACAACCAGTGTTCACAGACGTGAAGAGGAAAAAAAAACTATTGCATAGTATAAGAAAAAAAAAAGAATCGGTAGGTCTAAAATAAAAAAACAACCCTGTCATTAACAAGCTCAGGAGAAGTCAGCTGACAGAGGTATGTAGCAACTGCTTCCACTAGAGAGCGGGGAGCTATTTCTGTTACTTGTATACACAATACCATCATCTGTACACAGAGTCTAAACTCTTTGGTTACTCTGTGACAAAACCCACCACACAGTAACTCTGAATGAAGTCATTCAGAGCTACTGGCAAAGGCCGACTTGCAAAGAATATTTAGCTAAATTTGCTTCTTTCTTCAAAACAAACATGAATTAAAAAAAATTAAAAAAAGACAGCAAAGTTAATTCACCTGGTACACTCCTCGATTTGTGTCTGGAATTATCCGTCTGATTGAAAACTCTCCCTTCTCGCACACCTCTCTACTCCTCCCCCTACAGTTCTCATAGGTTCATAACATCCCCCTGCCCCTTCCCTAGAGCCCCGTGAGCTGGGGAGGAAATCTTGGGTTCTTGGGGGTGCTATAACACAATTGAAGCGTGTACCTTGAAGCCTGTGTGACATTCTCTTGTCAGCTTTTAGAGGGACTGGGTCTCTACTCCATGCAACCAATAATGTGGACTAAATTGGTCTCCAATCAGATGGGTACAATCTTTAGCTTTGCTAATTAAGGCCCGGCTCTACCTAAATGAATACAGTGGAATAAAGTGCCAATTAAAGGCAGCGTAACACTCTTGATTTCTGTGGCACAGGTAAAAAAAAAAAAAAAAAAAAAGGCAATTGGTTCCAGTACTGGCAGGAGTTGATTCGGGTTGTGCTTATGAAGAAAGAAAGAATAATACAAAATAAAAAAAACGAGTCCCCAGAAAGCCGATGATAGCCGATTGCGTCCGTCCTCTCCCCACCACTCATAGGCGTGCCGTAAACTTTTCGAGTGTGATTCCTGTGTTGAGCTGGGCGCCATTCCTTATGTGGTCCGCATGCATGCCTGCCGTAGCTTTCACACTCCTGCCAGTGCTCCCAACCCCTCCCCCTCCTCGCTTTGGCAGTAGTGGTTTCTTGGAATTGAGTACTAACGCAGCTGTGCAATATCGTCCGTTGCCGTCTTCTGTTTTGTCGGCTCCACGTGAGTTAACTGATGCTGAGCTGCGCGAATCCTACCAGTTTAACATCATCGGAAATTTCGGACTCCTCCAAGCCAGATGCCTGACCAGGTGGTGGGGGAGGAACGTCCACAAGTCATTAATAAAACAATCCTTACACAGTTGCACCAGTTAAACTAGCTAGAAGAAAACAATCATTTATTGTGCACTTACCAGTTTGAAAGTCACATTTCTGTTGTTGTGTGTGTCGTCAACTATCTTCTGCAGATTAGCAGCGACTGAACGTGAGATAAAACAGACAATAAATCTGCGGTCATAGGAGAAGCTAATGATGGTACAGGTTGTGCATTGATTATGGCATTTAAAAAGGCAGGGTTAGTCATTCTCGAGAACGCTTGCTAACAGAGCTCAAAACAATATTCCTCCGCGCCACCGCCCCACACATCGAAACGCATTGTGAAGCAAAGCGTAGTACAACGGCTTTGTTGATGCGAGCGATTATTGCCACTTTGTTTGTGTTCCTATTTAAGGAGCCAGGGCTGTGTAGAAGTATTGGATCATTTTTTCAACACGCACAGAGAAGGGTAAGATAGCGAAATGCGAGGAGATATTTGGTGAATTTGACAAAACGTATTAGCTTACAATTAGCATGCAATAGTTACCTTTACCTTTAAGAATACGTACCCAAGCCTCAGAGCTCAGCTTTTATTAACAAATAAAATAAATAGTGCACCAGGTTCAGACTGTACCAACATCAGAGAGAAGGCACTCTTGGCTGACAACATGAGTCATTTAGTTTAATTTAATGAGATGTAAACTAAAAATAATTAATACTGTGATTAATTGCTATCCTGATTTCTGCGGCATGTCTCTTCTATAGCGCCTCTTGTCTAATGTTGTGTATAATGCAATGCTGGAACATGCAATACTGCATCCCGTCACACTCACCGATGACCAAGTCCCTCCCATCCACCAGACCGGCAGAGACCAACTCCTGAGATACCCCATCAGCCGAATCTGAGGGAGAAAGCGGGAGACCGGTCACATGAGCTCCCAAAACCCGAGCGCGCAGCTTGGCGTGGAGATAAGAGGGCGTGGTGGGACTCACCTCTGCCAGGCATGAATTCAAAGCGAATGTCGTTGAGCTCTTTCTTCAGATTCCTCAGCCTCAAGACCAGGCTGATGGGAACACTGGGGGCAGCTGGCTCCTAGGAAGGCACATGAGAGAGAGAGAAGGCAGGTTACAGGCAGCAGTAACACAACACTGACCTACGTTAGGGCGTGATGCGTTACTGTTAACCGTTAACGCCATTGTGGACGCCAACTCTAACTGTAACCAAGTGTAACCGCTAACTGTTAACGCCATTGTGGATGCCAACTGTAACTGCAACCAAGTGTTACCGCTAACTGTTAACGCCAATGTGGACGGCAAGTGTAACCTGCAAGTGTAACCAACAGTTACCGCTAGCGGTTAGCGCCATTGTGGACGCCAACTGTAAATGTAACCAAGTGGGGATCATTATGCAATCTGTTCCACCTTTGTATTCCATGTTGCTAACAGTTAACGCCATTGTGTGGACAGCAACTGTAACCGTAACAAACTGTAACTGCTAACTAATACTATTGAGGACACCAACTGTAAGCTCTAACTTTAACCAACTGTTGCCGCCGTTTGTTAACGCCATTCCTTCGACACGATTATGGAAGGCGCTACACCTTTTTCAAAGTTACTTGGGAAAAGGTGTAGCTTGTGCTACCATGTATGTTCGTTCTCCCCTGTGTACGGGTACTGGGAAGGTACATAATAGTTCACGTATAGGCTACTGGTAAGCAGTTACTAGGGCTTTCATGTTTCACGGTTGTTGAAGGACCTCTGTCTTGAGCAGAGTAATTCCAATAGCAATGTAAAAGTTAATATTTTACTACCCATGTAGAGTTTTCATATGAAGCTTTAACATCTGAAATGTGCCAATGTGAAGCATCTCTAAAGTTTGCTTTTTCTTCTTCTTCCATATTTGACCATATGAAAAAGTTTTCATATGAAGATTTAATGTTTAAAATGTCCCAAATGTCTCTAGGTTGATCTACTCCCTGTGTCTGTAATAATAATAATATAATAATAATGAAAATGTACATATATTATGATCCTGTTAATGTTATGATCCTGTAATTGTATAATTACTTTCACTGTAAATTGTTACATGTATGTAAATATTTTAATTGTTCTGCAGCCTGTCTTGGCCAGCACACTTTCAATGAGTAATTTCCTGGTTAAATAATATAAAAATATATTTATGTATATATGAGGCACCTCGAAAATGAATGTCATTTTTTAAAGTACTGTGTCATGGAAGCGTTCACTGCAGAGTGTTTCCACCTGGGCCGTGGGTCCATGCGAGGGGCTGGGGGCCTGGGTGGGGACCAGCAGCATGGGATCCCCCCCGACCTGGCCAACACTGGGAGTGCTGTCCTGCGGCGGTGCCGCCCCAGAGGGCCGCAGGTGACTGGTGGAGCCACCTGTGGGTGGGAAGATCTACAGGGCACGAGAGACACGTGCACTAATCAGTGGGCGGCTTCCATTTGACGTCAACGAGGACACACACAACACACACACACAATGTGAAGAAAATAGGGATTTTGGGGGTCTGGTCCACCATGATTGGACTCACCTCTAAATTCTGGGATCCATCCTTCACCCTGGGTGACTGCAGAATGGACATGACAGATTGTCAGGATTAAAAAAAGATAAGAAAGACAATGAGAGAGAGAAACATGCTCCACCCAACAAGACTATAACACGTTGGAATATTACGAGACGGAATTATTTTTCCCCATGCTGGTTTTAACCACACAGATTTTAAAATCAGTCAAAACCCACAACCAACAGAATTTCAGCATTAAGGTGAACACACACACAGTCTTCTAGAGTTGTGTCAAGGTTTATCTCCGTTGCTTCAAGTGTCCTGATATTTAAGGAGTACCGTCACACTTTGTGGGGTGGCTTTCATTAGTTTTGAAACAATATCAGAGCCCAACAAAATGTAACGCAATAAAAATGCATATTTGCACCATCTATTGGTGTTTAAATTAATTACCCTGGAGCTCACCGTGGCCCTTGCACCGGACTGGCACAGAAAATGCCGCAAACCAAAACCTTTGTCCACTGACACGACAGCAGGCTTGAATGCAAGACTGCTTTCCTTTATTTCTGCTGGCTACCATTTAATTAGCCAAGTATCATTTTTCTGATGAAAGACACAGAACCGTTCTTCAAGTGCTTATTGTGCTTGGCCACCTTTTCATCAAGATGCATCACTGCAGTCCAGAGTATCTTAAAACATTTCAAGGGTTTATAAGTGACACACTTATGGTCTTTTCAAAACATCTCTGGAGCACACCGAGACTGATAGTGTTTATACCGGCAGAGACACGTTTGTGTGCATATCTTAACAACAGTGACTATTATTAACATTTTCTCAAATGGAAGGTTAGATATTCTTGAAAATGCTTGCCAACTTCCAGCTCAAATCAAAACAAACTCCCTCACAAGCTCCGCCACACACACACACATTGAAACGAAGGCTAGGGCTTTGTTGTTGTGAGCGGTGTTCGCCACTTTGTTTATTTCCCTATTTACGGAGAACAGGGCTGAGTATAAGTAGCGGGCTATCTTTCCAGCACTCACAGAGAAAGGTAACCTAGCTAAGTGCGAGGAGGTATTTGTTTTTTGTTTTTTTTACACAAAGTGTATTAGCTTACCATAGCGGACTATACTTTTAAGAGAGTAGAACTATGTTAATGTGTGGACCTACTCTTTAATTACCAGGACACCTCTGCTTAGGTTATTGCTGGAGAGAGACCTAGCGGTGTGTGCGTCCAGCCCCGGAGGATCATCACACCGCACAGGGAACGGGGCGGGGCAGATGGAAGGGGAGGGGTGGGGGTGGGGGTGGGGGCTTACCCGTAAAGCCGCCACGGCCGCCTTGCCCTCCTCGCTCTCTTCGTCCAGCTCGTCATCGCTCCACTCCCACTCGCCATCCTCCGTCTTGTGGAGACGCCCGCTAGAGCCGGGCACACGCCGCACCTGCCCCGTGCAACCACACACACACAGTACAATGAGCGCCAAACCACAGCCGCGTCACGCACACCGTCAACTCGAGATAGGAACCTTTTTCGACCGCTCTGTAATTGTAGGGCCCTTCTGCAGCAACCTCTCCTGCAGATACTCGTTGTTCTGTAACGGTAATAGAGAAAAACAATGTGTTATTACTTACAAACCGGCAATTAAAAGGTGTGTGGATGGATGGATGGATGGATGGTAGGTATACACACAGTGTGAAATACACATACGGACTTACCTTGGCTTTGGTGAAGAATTTATGCTTCAGTAACTCAGCAGCTGTTGGCCTGAAGAGCATACATTTTTTTAGTTTTTTTGCTTTTTGCTAATAGCAACCAGCAAATCTCTACTATACACTGGAGGATGGTTCAAACAAGAAGAGAACAGAAAAGAACAAGACGATTCCCATTCTTGTAATCAATTAAAGAAATAAATCATTGTAAGAGAGACAGATGCAGACCTTTTCTCTGGATCTTTCTGCAAGCACAGGGAGAGCATCTTCCTGAAGGACTTGCCATATTTCTTCACCATATCCTTATCTGTGATTCCCGTCTCCAGACAAGGAGGGTCATTCTGCAGGGTCAACATCAGCACCTAGCGAAGCCAGGGTAATGTTGGCATTAATTCTGCATACATTACTACTAATCACTTATTCAATCAGCAGCATTAGAACTAGAAACTAACAGACTCTTCAGAGTTACACGTCACCAGTATACTACATAAATTACTCAAGCAAGCGATTTATTTAGGTATCAACCAACAAGTGAGTCTTTTGAAAGATACGTAAATTAAGCAAGTGATTTATTTATGTAACACAACCAACAAGTGAGTCTTTAAAAAGATGGTAGTTTACCAACCACCATCCATTAGCGGTCTGTACCAAGCACAGCATGGGTCATTATACAAATTCTAGGCCAGTGGTCAAGAATTTCTTCACGTACTTGACAAATGCCAGATGCAAAAGCAGTTTTGTTCCATGAATGCCTCACTAGTAGACAGCAGAACATAGTTAACAATACCTTCATCGGGGGGTATTTGTGATACGGTGCTGCACCAGTGGCCAATTCGATGGCAGTTATACCAAAACTCCAGATGTCAGCTTTGAAATCGTAGCCTCTGACCTGTAGATTAAACACACACACACGCACGCACGCACACACGCACGCACACACCACGTTACAAGTCTGCTTTAACCAGAAACATTATAGAAGAGACAGACCACTTGTTCAACTATGAAGACAAGAAGGCATTTGGAACTTTAACCTATTAAGCAAACCCTGATGCATGCATAGTAGAAGTATAATGTTTTGGGGGAAAAAAAAAAAACATTTAAAAGAATGTGAAACCTTATATATTTTGGGGCAAAGCCACCAAATCGCCTGGTTCAAATCGTGTTATAACTATACGGGGGTGATATATCTTTTTAGTAACTCAACATATAGTAGCCATACATTTATGCTACTAGGAGGAATAGGGGGGGGCGTTACAGGCGGAGTGAGATACGGCACAAATGGCGACAGCCTGAGACAGCACAGCGCGGCATTCAAACCCGTTCTTGAGAAAGGCTATGTGACATCACAGAGGGTTTGTCCATGTATACAGATGGCCTATGGTTATAGGTAACAATAAGAGCGGAAAGGGCGCCTGGGAGAAAAACATACCTGCTCCATGACCTCTGGTGCCATCCAGCATGGCGTTCCAACAAAGGTCTTCCTCACCTTGGTGCGGGTCATATCTCCTCCAGCTGCTAAGAAGGCACTTACACCAAAGTCTAGGGGAACACACGGCAGTGTTAGATGATTGGGGGGGGGGGGGGCATAATAAACCTCCCTTTCATTTCACAGTGTAAGGTGTATGTGAAAATGGAGATTCTGAAGAAACAATACCTGCGATTTGCACTGAACCATCATCCCCAAGGAGAATATTTCCAGCCTTCAGATCCCTTTACATGAAAAGAACATATCAATAGCTATTCTTCAACAGAAATAATAAAGTCACATTAGTTATGCATCAGAAGGTGTGATGGAAAACTAGTTCAATCGTACTTCGCTTGGCACAGTCGGATTAGGAACACCTGGTGTTTCAAGGCGATGGAAAAATGCTGTAGTATGTTCACGCGCAGTAATGCATTTCTTGACCAAGGCTACAACATTTGCCTGAAATGGTGTGTGCATTGCCACTCAAACTGCCACGATAGTCAGTGGAGACATCAATGCGTAGCCTACAATCTAGCGATCACAACATTTCAGCTCATCTCATCCGTTTTACTGGTAGCTATCCCATTAACAGACTTACTTCAATACTTGAAGTAGTACAAAAGCTGAGTCAGCGAGCAATTCACTCCAAATTGTTACGAGACAGGCCTAGTGAGTCATAATCTAGGTTATGATGTACAGTACATGTCTGGATACTAAATACATTTGACGTCACAAACCGCACATTTGCACAAAGCCTAACAGTTGCACATCATGGGTCAGATGGTTATCCAGGACTTGTAGGTTTTCATAGAAGGAATATGATGATTAGTGGCCAGGTCCTGTCAGCAGATCACTATGCGTGCGTGCGTGGCTTGTGGCTTCACAATGTCCTGACACACTTCCCAGAACCACACCCTGTTCCCCGGCCTGATCAGATGTAACCAAGTTATCTGCACCATCTGATCTCAGTCAGTAACCGCTGTCCTCGCACAGTACTGACCCGGTTAGCACCACCGGTCTACACTACCGTATGCTGCAGTATAAACGGTTAAAGGAGCAATAGGAGACTATTCTGCGGCCGTTAGAGAAGCAACGCTGTTCACTTTAAACCGAGAGAGGTGAAAAACCCCTCCCTCGCCTGAGCACACGAGAGCGTGTGACTCGCTCCCCGCCCCCCCTTCCTCAACATTCCCAAAACCTGCCAGCACACTTTTCAAACCGTATTCAAACAAAGCAAGTCAGTCTGCAGTAGCAAATCGGGGAGTGACTTTTATGTTTTGCTATACATGGGTGAAGCACTGATTTCAGAATTGCATGGGATTGGGACATATTAAGAAGGGGGTCTTCACACAGGAGCCAGTGTCAAACACATATTTTCCTGAATTCTAGTGAATTGTCATGCACCAATTTGCATTTTCTGCATCAGGTTATTGGAAGGGGGGGGGGGGGGTGAGACGAGAGGCCATGATTATAGTGACATCATACAGAATAAGGACACAGATATTGTCACAGTTATTTTATAAGACTATTTACAAATATGAGTTTTCCTTTTCAAAAATGTACAAGTCACCCTCAGCTCTGGTATGAGAACAAGGCAATAAAGGCTACACAAGCTGTTTACATGTTGTTTACATGTTGTTTAGAACTAAAGGTTGGACTACCTCATGGAAATTGAGTTTGAATGCAGACCTTAAGTTTGACGACTGCATTCCAAATATATTGGAATAACTACAAGATTATCATGGAGCATTGAAATCCATTTCAGTGGAAGAAAAAATGTAGCGCTTCTGGTCTCTTAAATGGGTGTGTCATTAATGGCATTTTGCTGTTGAGGCTGACGTAGGCAGCGCCCAAACAGCTAGAGCTACCATGCATGGCCCGAGACAAAGTCAAATGATCCCAAACAGTTAGCTTCAGAAATACAGTTGTGGCCTCAGACTGATCATACGTACTTAAGAATTAATGTATTATACTCAAAATACCCATTAACGCCCAAGAGAGAGATAATGGACAATATTATGATGAAATCCATGGCCTTGTCCTTTCAGTTTGGGTTTATCCAAGTGTAATATATTGTCGTGGCAATGTATTATGTAGCAATCTATTGTAGATATAAAACAATTACACTTGTCTTACAACAGTGCACAGCCACAGAGCTCGATCCTTTATTCTGAATTGCAGTTCACAATATTCCTGCAAGAAACTGTTATGTAAAACAAGCCTCCTAAATTATGCATTTCGAGTGCATTAAATATTGACGGGCCTGGGTCGATGGGGACACCAGACCAGTGCTAACCTTAACATTCATTTGAGGAAATTAATGACACTAGAAACAAGTAGTATACAAAATTACTGTCACCCAAATACGTTATGGGTTCCATTTACAGCATGTTCTGTCTACCAGCAAGCACCCTTCAGCAAGATGGCCAATTATTCATTAACATATAATTTTACTCACTGCAAGCGGCTTTGGACAAGAGCGTCTGCTAAATGACCCGATTGTAGCCGTCGTACCTGTGAATCTGTCCGTTTTTGTGCAGGTACTCCAAGCCCTCCAGGACCTCTTTCAAGATGGAGGCTATGCTTGCCTCATCCAAGACCCCGCTCTTGTGCTCCCCTCGAGAGATGATATGCTTGATGATGTCCAAAACAGAACCTGAAAACGTTAAGAGAACACCAATAGGTAGAGCAGGCTAGAAGCAGAGATGTTTCATGTGCATGCATATATTATTTTATAAGTCATACTTTAAATAAAAAAATTACCAATGTAACAAAAAAAAAAAAGTTTTTCTTCTATGGTATTTCACTCACCCCCACTGAGCAACTTCATGACCAGCCACAGTTCATCCTTCACCACAAAGGAGGTATAGTAGGAGACGATGTTTGGGTGGTGGCACTGGCTCATAGCTTGGATCTCTTTCTACAATGAGATAAAGCCGAAGCATAATAAATCTTTAGGGAGCTATTTCCAACATGTGCTATTTCTTAACAGGCCAAATATGCCAAATGCTAACCGTGTTAATCTCGGCTCAATAGGAAATGCATGTAAGAGGAACTTTAATGCCTCTTTGGATATTCACCCTCTATTTCCTGTAACGTCAGCCTGGCTTTAAAGGCCACCTCTAGAGCAAACAGTATAGGTATGCATGTTAAAGTTAATACCATGTATAGGTTTAACACAGCTGGTATGCCAAATTAAAGATATCTACATTATCCTCCTGAAAAAAACATTTGAAAAAAATCTTAGCAGTGACTATTGTTTCATCATGTTTGGTTCTCATTCTTTCCTAGACATTCTATTCAGATGATCTTAACCTAATTCAGCAACGAGCAGAGCTTCAGCTGAGGCCACAGTGACTCAAGCTATATCATTAGGCCTCATGAGCAAAGAAAGACAACCTCAACTAAGAAAGACATCTGAGCCTTGAGAATAGCCATACTGGAAACATGGCATGTTAAGCAAGGGATGGGCAGGTGCTGCTGGTGTTGGCACCCAGTTGTTTCTGGATGCCAACCCACAATGTGTTCTCACACAAGGTCTAAATACTGCTGGTCTCCAGGCACTTGCATGTCAGACAGCATGGATACATTTATAGTAACTGTTGCTCTGCAAAAAAAAAAAAAGTTCTCGAGCTAGCTGTTGTTACTTACTAAAAGTTCATCCATGCTCGTTTGACACTTTTCAAGGTTGATTCGTTTGATGGCCACTTTCTCTTTTCGGGGCTCACAATAGGCTGCCTGGACCACCGCGGTAGCTCCGCTCCCTGCAGAACGCGATAAAGATGACAGTCAGAGTAGCCTACTACACGGTCAGGACAACACTGGCATTATGAAAATTAAATCACTACATGCAATGTTGAATGCGTTCAGGTGATATTGTGCACAACAGTAATACCTCGCGTAAGCAGTTACTTTACGATGTAATTACACGAGTCTTCATTTCTGTGTGTATGACTCACTAAGCCGTATCATGCTTCATGAAAAAGAGCACACCCATTTTTACAGTTCACCCTTCATTCCTTTAAAGTAGCTTGCGCTAGCTATGCTAACTCGCTAGCTATGCATGTGACTATCTTTAGAAAGCTAGCTAGTATAGGGCAATAATGAAGGACATTATGCTACGCGTCAATGCTACATATTCAATGTAGGTCAAACTGGCCTCGTAAAAATGCTAACATAAAGAAAATAATAGAAGGACAGCAAAGTTAGCTAGAATGCTAACAGTAGCTCAACTATGGTTCCTCACCTATCACCTCGTTAAGAATATAGTCATCCTTGTTGATTGACCAGGGTTGAGAGCTCTGGTCGTCTGCCATCGTGTCGTTCTTTAAACACTATACGTAGTGCTGCTAAATGAAAATAGTAGTGTTTTCGTATATAGTATCGCTGTGATCAATCCATTCGGCTCGCAGGACGGTTGCTTGCTAGTGGCTCCTCCGTTGACAATTCCTGCTGGTAGCCTGCTACTGTCAAAATAACTTTACGGACGCCGCGTTACGTAACGCGCGGGGAGGAATGAACGAGCAACCATCTTGAGTGTGGCAGTAGGTGCCTACAGGTCTAAACAAGCTGTATTATAATTTACGGAGGCTATGCAGTAACATTTAAATAATTCCAAAATACAATTAACATTAAAATACATAAAAGTACCCTATGCATTTAAAACAAATGTAACATGTTTTTATTTTACATGTTGTATTATGTCGAGTAGAGGGCGTAAAGCATTCTTATTTTGTAGGCAATTATTATTATTATTATTATTATACATTTTTGAGTAGCCTATCATATATAGTTCTACGATCATATAATGCAAGGAGACAAATTCTTATGGATCAAATATGCTGTTTCTGTTTCTTGTTTGTCAAAATATTTTGTTTCACAGAAACAATAGCAATGCCTTATTTTTATTAATTGGGCTTTTTATATTCTGTGTCGGAAATGTTGAGGAAGGAATCAGTGTTTCCCAAGAATATCAAGCTTTATTTGGTGCAAAACAACCAAAACATCTAATGGCAACAGTGGCATGAGAGAAAACAACATGCGTAGGCAATATAATAGGCTTGCCAAAACTTGTCCTGCGGAGTCAACAAACAATAACACAGCCAACAACACTTTTAGACTACCTCTTTTTTCCAATTTAGAGTAGTTTGAAAATACGTTAGGTTTTTTGCACAATAACTTAAAACTTCCAAAAAAACTGATAGAAGGGCTACTAGCCGATTGTTTGTAGCATAAAATAACATATCCTATTATTTTTCACGTCGTTTTCATGATGATAATTGTGGTAATTAATTTGTAATATATGTGTTGGCTGATATTTGAAGGATATAATTTTGGGGGCCCATTTTGAGGGCCCTGGATTTTACAGTAGACAAAATTAATATGCAAACCTGCCTATCACAACACATTTAATGGCTCTCATTATGCATTTGAATTAGCCTACTACCCCTTTACCATTTCTACAACATTATACCTCATTAGAGGAAAATAACACAAATAGGCCTTTAATGATGTAAAAACAGCACACTGTACTGTGGTGTTCAAATATGTACACACTTCTTTTTATTATGTTAATTACTTAAGCTTATAAGCCTTAACTATAGCCTATTTATCATAATATCAAATAATAATATGGCTGTTATTCGTCTACCACCTCTGGGGATAGTGGGGGTCGCGGGTCTCTGGCACTGTTATTTTGGGTGGTTTGGCTGAAACGTTTGAGAACTGCTGTATTAGGCAATACTCATTGCTGCCATGTGAGTACTGGTCCAAACTGGCAGTGTTTCACTCTGCCACTTTCTCAAAAACCCAGTGGTTTTGGGTTGGTGTCCAGTCAAGCCCCCAGACAGTGCGCAGTCATTCTGATGCTGACTATGCAATGGTGTGGTGGTGGGGGGGGGAGCCTAAGCCATGCCTGAAAGGGAAATGCTGAGAGCAATAGCAAGTGGGAACAACCAACCGTCCACATTTTATTTTTACTGTTCTGTCCAGGCTGAGCTGCATGATAAGCTTGAAAAGGGAAGCAAGACTTGTCACCCAGACTGTGTACACAGCAGAAATAGAACAAACCAGCCCTGCATCGTTTAGTGCTTTAGGGCGTTTTCTGGTTGCTTTGATCAGCCATTGATCTTGTTGACTTAATTAACTTGTTTGACTAATATTGTTATTCTCGTATGGGGGGTTTAAATATAAAAGGATTAGTCTATCTTATGTTAAAATATGCTATTTGTAATAGCACGTAAGCCTACAAAGCCTAAATACTGTGTTATTAATCTTTACTATGAAATTATTACTCATTGTTTCCAGGCAAAAACATCAGGTTTCTATGTGAAAAGATATTTGGACTCATGGGTGCACAATGTGCGCAATGTTATCACTGCCATTATGGTTGTGAAGTATAGGCTGCTAGCCAAGACTAAAGACTGCATGATTTGACTTTACCAACGGCAAATGTATTTCCATGATAAAAAAATAATGTTTAAATCAAATCAAATTAAAAACATTTGAATGACTGACTTACTTTTTCATGGGCCATTAATAAGATAATCTGTTTTAACATTTATTTTTTTCTCTCTTTTGCAAACACTCACTCGCATGCGGTGTAAACTGATATCGTCACCAATTGACAAATTGCATTGCCGGCTTGTTAGACCGGTGTAAGCGCTGCTACTGTAGTGTGTCACCACTGAACGAACACCTGTCTTCGGCTGCACTTGAATGCGCTGCCACCGGTTCACATTCTCTTAACCATACTTCTTTTAACTGTAGCGCGCAGTATTGGCCGTGGATGAAACTTGGCACTGCAGGATACGAGTAACCAAGAGATTACCAGCTGTATCCTTTCTGAACGTGTAGACAGACGGGATCGACATACAACACGGTAGGGGATTTATGGCATGTTAAATTGCAGCTACATTTTACTGAAGGTTGAAAATTGATGTAAACTTTTTTTTAACTGTGCATGTAGACATGTTTAATATAAGCTATTTTTAGCCTACTTAGAGGCTAATTATTGTTGGCTACTTATTGACCAAATTGGGCCACTGCTTTAAAATAAGTAATCTAATAAGTAACCTGTGTAGAGTGCTTTTTAACTGCACTCTACTTTGACACACATACGAAGGCGACAGCATGATCTTAAATGAAATGTGATCCTTTAGTTTACTTGACAATAGACCCATACAATATTGGAATTATGTTTCATGGGTTTATTCATTGGCTTTTTGTGGCATATTGTGCCAAAAGGCGTGGTCCATTTTCCTCCACCCTGTTCACCTTTCTGCAAACACTAAGCAAGATTTGTAAAACTATAGCCTCAAACGGCTTCACATAGGAGGGTTCTCTTCACCCAACGACAGATTTCACGAGGATATCAACTTTTAACGTCTGTAACCAAGTAGACTTGTAGTTGGTGTTTAAAAAAATGTATCGGCTGCTATTTATTTCAATAGGCCTACAACGTGACGGCCTACATATGGTTTAAACATGGCCGTTTCCATATATTTCTTAGATATTGCCTTAGCCTATGTAACTAGAAAGCAATTAGAATATGCCTAATAAGGGAACCCCGGGGTATTAGTACAAATAAGGACAATACTACGTCACCACTAGAGGGAACTCGTGGTATATTTTCCAACAGGAAAATTAAAATATGTGGGCGATAATATTTCAAACCTGTATTAGTTTAACAAATAATGCTGTAACCTTAACATTACGTTTTAATGTATATTACGTTGTGTATGACATATCCTAAGCTATTTAGGATGCTTTGATTTAATACGTTTAAATAGGCTACAGGATTTGCGTTTTTCAGGAAAAACATAAAAGTGGAACTACCAAAGTGGAAGTGCTTTAGGCCTACACATAATAGAATATAGAGCACAAAAAGGAATTTTCTTCCGGTCTTTGTTACTAGGACATCCATACAACGGCTAGTGTAGACGTGTAGCCTAAACTCAAAAGAGTAGACTGTAGTCCGTAGTGCACGCCCCTCGGGACGGATGATTCCTCAAAACCTGTCAATCGAACCAGTCACCGCTTAAGAACATTTGGAAGAGCCATGCATTGTCTACAAAAGCAACCAAAACGCAGCAGATCGGAGGAATTACTTCGTAATTCAAGAGTAACCCGTATTAATGCGAGGCTGTTGGGTAGGTATATATCCTATTAGCCTGGTGGGTCTGCGTGCATTTGGGCAGGTATAGGTGTGTTCGATGTTGAAGATGATATATAATATGCCTGCTTTGTGTAGAATTACGGGGAAAATCCAAATATAACGTTTCTTTCCTTGTTCGTCAGGTATGGAGGGAGATACAGCCCTGCAGTTTCTCCTGGAAGGTGGATATCTCACCAAGGTTCGCTCTTCGTCCTGGAAGAAGAACCGCTTCTACAAACTACAGGATGACTGCAAGACAGTGTGGCACGAGTCCAAGAAGACTTTTAAGTCGAAGCAGACCTGTGAGTGCTTCTCTATGACCGTGTGTGTGCGTAGATGCTCACTTTGTGTTCAGTGCTAAGAAAATGATATGTTGTAACAATTATGTACCAGTACCAAGACAAATATATTTTAAACTGTTGATGAAACTGTGATGAATTAATACTTCCTCTTGGATTAAATATTAAACTCTCCTGAATATGTGTCACTAGAGCCTGGTAATAACTATTTGGCAACATGTTTATATTGCTTTTTTTATTACTATCATGCCATTGGGAAGTTATTCTGTGAAGTTCTTATTAAAGACGTCTGTATACAGTATTGCGTAGAAAACTTCTGGCATGTCAACAGACAGACCGATCTGTGTTGACTGCACGCACACGATTAACATTTTAAAGGAAGGCGAACAAGTAATAGATACATCCCATTGTGCTCTCTATCCGCAGTCTCCATTGAAGAAATCTCGGCGGTACGACCGGGCCGTCAGTCAGATGGCTTGAAGAAGTATACGGATGAAAAGGTTGAGGGTAGCTGTTTCTCCATTGTCTTCAAGGGCCGTCGTAAGAACCTGGAGCTAATAGCCAGCTCAGAGGAGGAAGCTAAGCAATGGATCACCAGCTTGGAGAAAGTCATCGCCAACACCAACAACCTCAGTCCCAAGCAGAAAACAGAGCAGTGTCCTTTACAATAGATATAATGTATTTCTGAATATTTATGCATTGGGTCATTTACTCTGAAGTCTATGCATGTCGACCAGATTATCCAACTTTATTTGACCAGCACTAGCTCTATGCTAAAAGGAGATGTCGGTTTAGTCTTACCTTACTGTGCTCATAAAGCACGATCATGTGATCAGGTTTATGCCCTCCTTACATTGTAAATACCTCAGCTGGATTTTCAACTGCCTGAGAAAAGCAGACAAGAACAACGATGGAAAGATGAACCAGGAGGAGCTGAAGGACTTCATGCACAACATCAATATGGATGTGGATGACACATATGCACAACTGCTCTTCAAGGTATGTCTCTGAAGAGTTTGCTATTGATGGGTTTAATTCATAATGAATACAAATGACCACGTATTTTGCTGCAGTGAGGTTTAAATCACCTGTAGAGCACCTCAAGAAGTCAAAAATAGCTTACTCTCTCCATGTATATACACAGATGGATAATTGATGATTATAATAGATAATGCTGTAATATTTAAAAGCGTTCAGACATAATAAAAAGAAAACGTTTATTATAAAGTGCAGGGGTGAATCCTTGGTGGCATTTGAATATATTTGCATATATTTGTATATTTGCATTTCCACTCTACAGAAATGTGACACCTCTAAATCTGGATACCTGTCTGGGGAGGAGATTGAGTATTTCTACAACCTACTGACCCAACGCGAAGAGATTGCTGTCATCTACGCAGAATATGCTAAATCGACTGGCTTCATGAGCGCTGGCAACCTGGTGGAGTTCCTCATCCAGGAGCAGAAAGAGATGGCCACACTGGCTGATGCACTTAAGATTATTGAGACACATGAGCCCGATGACCAAGGTAAATGACCAGATTTCATATGATGCAAATGCTATGGTAAACTGCCATGTTAAGAGATAATGTTTTTATAAGGTCTAGTTAACAATCACCACAAAATCAATGTTTGCAAATCTATTTGAGGTTTAAAAGCATTAATATACAGTATACAAGCATCAATACAACATATATACTGTCAAGGTGCTTGCCCACTGCCCAGATGGTGCCAAACGTACACAAATACTCCATCCAACTAACCCCAACTGACAACGCACACTGATCCAACAGCTGGAGTTGGTCGGTTTGTCGGGGTGGTGTGCAAGCAGCTTACATTTTCCTATAGTCCAAAGTACAGTCAAACATGCACCAGATCGAATTTCATTCCAGCAGTGTGTGAAATTGTTTGTTTTTGACTACACACACACATAATATCCATCACTTTGAAGACCATTCAAGAGCACAGACACCTTTCAGTGCAGTTCTTCTCAAATAAGACCACTGGAAACAGTCTGCAACCTGTGCTGCTGCCACGGCTGATCAAATCCACCCCCCCCCCTTTAATGTTTTCCAGTTAAGGAGAAGAAGCTGCTTTCCAAATGCGGCTTCCTGATGTACCTGCACAATCCAGAGGGATTGGTCCTCAAATCGGAGCATGTGGGGGTGTACCAGGACATGAGCCAGCCCCTTAACCACTACTTCATCTCCACATCGCACAACACCTACCTCACAGAGGGTCAGCTGAGAGGGTCCAGCAGCACAGACGCTTATGTCAGGTAAGCTGGTTCATTGTGGGATACTGTCCTTAAACCAATTAAGCTTGTCATTATAACAGGATCAACGGGATCAACAGACCACTCAGTTCATTTAAAAAAGTAATTCATATTTAAATGCTTTATGTATTTCATGTTGCTTTGCTTATTTATTGAAAACCTTTGTGTAAATGGTGAATTATAGTGTGTAACAAACAGGGTACGATTGGTGCCTAGGTTGAGTACACATATTAATGTTGTTGCTAAGGCATTATACTATAAAAGGTATATATTCAGCTATTGTAAGCTAATTGTAAGATAATACACTTTTGGTCAAATTCACCAAATATCCTCGCATTTTGCAAGCTTACCGTTCTGTGCGTGCTGAAGAAATTATCCGGTACTTCTACACACTTGAGCTCGATGTTAGTAAGCATTCTCGAGAATGACTGACCCTGCCTGTACATTTTGAATTACCATGACAATGAGCAGAGCATTTACCCAGTCGCACTTCACAGGGCTCTGGATAAAGGCTGCCGGTGTGTGGAGCTGGACTGCTTGGACGGATCGGATGGAGAACCCGTGATCTACCATGGTTACACTCTCACGTCTGAGATCCTCTTCAAGGACACTATCCAGGCCATCAAAGACAATGCCTTCAAGGTATGCCTAGTAATATAATACTGCCGTAAGTCACAAATAAGGTAATCATTTCAGGTCTGACACTGAGACCAGAGGAAACAATATCAAAGTAAATGGGGAGTGATTCTATGGCTATTTCATTACACCCATACTGCCACATATAGGTTCAGCTAACATGGGAATTGTGCTTAGTTTCATTGCAGACACTTACGTACATTATTATTAGTATTATTAATTTACAGCTCTGGAAAGAATTAAGAGACCACTGCACGTAAAAAAAAAATATCATAGTATAATACTGTAAATGTACAAAATCCAACATAAAAAAAAATTATTAATGTTGGATTTATATTCAATTTATATAAAAAAAACTGTATAAATAGATAAATTGCTGCAGTGGTCTTTTTTTCCAACCCATTGCCGCGTTTCCCAATCTTTTGACATGTTCTGTACTCATACATTTACTGCATCCAGTAAAATTGTTTTACTATCCAGTACGCAAGCCATGTCATCACCATATCCCAGAGTTCCACTGACCAACTCTAGATTAGAACTAATAACACGGCTATGAGGTAAAAATATGTGTAAAATTGCTTCATGCTTAGGCTACATTATTTTGTCAACCAAATCAAGAGCGCCACCATTCAAGCAAATGCCTGCATATTAAGCACTATACAGTACATAGCCTATCTACTCGTATATAAGTATAAACAAGGGGGTGACGGTGGAAGGGTTGGGGTGTGCTTCCTTGTCGCCCCATCAATAGTTCCGCCACAGGTTAAACCCCACACACACCTCCAGCTGATGGTCACCCTGTACGATCAATGGGCTGCCCAGTTCGTTACGCTGTCTCCCATTTCCTCAGACGTCCCAATACCCAGTGATCCTGTCTGTGGAGAACCACTGCAGTGTGGAGCAGCAGAAGGTCATGGCCCATCACCTGAAGTCCATTCTGGGCAGTGCCCTGGTCACTACGCCCCTGGGTGACTCCATGCCCTCTGGCTTCCCATCTCCTGAGGTTGGTTGCATAGATATTCAGTGACCACAATCAGTATATCTCAGTTATGAGAAGACAATTTTATGGCTGACAGCCACATGGTGATCGATGACACGGAGCTGTTCACATACAATATTCTGCTTTAATTAAATAAGAGACCACTGCAGCAATTGGTCTGGTTTTACTATTTATACAGTTATTTTTTTAATTTTTATTAATTAATTTGTTATATGTTTTACATTTAAAGTATTTTTATACTATAATATTTAAAAAATGTGCCGTGGTCTCTTAATTGTTTCCAGAGCTGTAAATGAATAATACAATTACAAATGTATGCGAGTGTCTTATAGTTACGGCCTTATATGTTTGTATGGATGCATATACCCACCCATGCACCACAAGGACCTCAAGGGCAGGTTCCTCATTAAAGGGAAGAGATTGAACAAACTGGAATCCAGCCTCGCCCCAGAGTCTGCAGACGAGGACAGCATGGACGTGACCGACCTGGACGAGGACGATGAGGATGAACACAAGGGGAAGGAGCTGAAGGTGTGATGACACACAGTACGTCAGGTGTGACATAATGGGTTGCCATAGCGTCGGCCCACTTTTTCTTTGCACATATATTTCAGAAAAGGCTCCAACTGGCGAAGGAGCTCTCCGACATGGTGGTCTACTGCAGGAATGTCCGTTTCGTCAGCTTTGAGAATGCGAGAGAAAACCAGAGCTTCTATGAGATGTCCTCCTTCAAAGAGAGCAAGGCCATGAAGCTGGCAGAGAAGTCTGGTGAGGAGGAGACCGTTGATTCAATCGTACACGTCATATAATGGTCAAACCGGTTTCTCCCCTTCCCTTTCACTCCACCTCAGAGCGCTAGGAATGAAGCTTGTGCCTTCAATGTTATAACCATTAATAAAGTAGGTGACTACGTTAAGCTCACACCTTATTCAATTGTTATTTTCTATAATTTCAAATTATTTATAACAACAACAACAACACACTCTGGGTAGGGAATGAGTCCTTACCCCAAGTGAAGGAGTTCAAGTACCTCGGGGTCTTGTTCGCGAGTGAGGGGA
>JAODUH010021729.1:0-69169 GCA_027564835.1 Typhlichthys subterraneus
TATGGTCCAGGAGGAGGAGTTGGTCCAGGGACTGGGTACGGTCCAGGAGGAGGAGTTGGTCCAGGGACTGGGTATGGTCCGGGAGGAGGAGTTGGACCAGGGACTGGGTATGGACCTGGAGGAGGAGCAAGGCCTGGGTCTGGGTATGGACCTGGCTCAGGAGGTAACGCAACGATAAGGAACATAACATTTTCAATTCCCCAAGCAAAGTCTGTGTGGATAAATACACTATGCTTTCTCTCCTTGTCCAGGTTATGGACCTGGATCTAAAGCTGCTAAATATGGTAGGAGCCATGTTCCTTTTGATCTGTGACCATGACGTGATGACAGGAACATAGTGGGAACCCCACTGAGAGACTAATGTGGTCTGATCCTGTGCATAGGCCAAGGTGGGGCTGGTGGTGGAGGAATACTTGGTGGCGGAGCAGGACGTGGAGGTGGTGAGTCTGAAGCTCACATGTTCACTGTTATAGCCTATAGCAGGGCTATTCAACTCCGGTCCTGGAGGGCCGTACCCTGCATGTTTTAGATCTCTCCCTGCTCCAACACACCTGATTCAAATGAACGGTCATTGTCAGGCTTCTAACAACCTTGAATCAGTGTTGGAGCAGGGAGAGATCTAAAACATGCAGGGTACGGCCCTCCAGGACCGGAGTTGAACAGCCCTGGCCTAAGGAACTGATGTACTGTAAGCCCTGTATGTTTTGGTATGCTATGGTGTATGATATAGTGGTTACTGTACAGTGTGTGATATCTGTTGAAAGATAGCTATGAAAATACAAACGACAATGCCAAAGTGTTATTTTGTTTCATTCCATAGTTGGTTATGGACCGGGAGGTTTTGGAGGTCCAGGTGAGGTTCCAGCAGGCGAAGTGCTGGGCATCCACCCAAACACACAAAGACAGCCTTCATTTTCATTGTTTACATTCTATTTGAAATTAATTTAGCTGAATTCATAATATGTCGTCATCTGATCTAATGTTCTGATCTGTTCTGATCTGGGGGATGAGGTTTTAATTTGTTTTGTTTTGAGCAAAACACAATTTAGTTTGTACTGTGATAACATGCCCTTATCACAATACAAACTAATTTGTATTCCAAGTTGTTTTTGCAGTAATGGTTTGCTACTTGGTTATCATCCCTAGGCTACGGGACTGGCTCTGGCTCTAAAGCTGCTAAATATGGTAAGAATAGATGTTGCTGGCAGGATTCTTTGGAAGCCAGCTTCATGTTGTAATTTGTTTTGTTTTTTACTCGAAGACTGAAAGAATGAAAGACTGAAAGAAAATAAAAATATCAAAGACAGAGTTACCAAGAGAGAAGGAATGTGTGTTTTAATTGTGCCTCATTCCCATGTTTATTACAGGACTGCCAGGCGGAACTGGGACTGGTGTTACGGGGACTGGAACGGGGCCTGGAACTGGTCCAGGGACTGGTGTGACAGGGACTGGGACCGGGCCTGGAAATGGGACTGGTGTTACAGGGACTGGAACGGGGCCTGGAACTGGTCCAGGGACTGGTGTGACAGGGACTGGGACCGGGCCTGGAACTGGGACTGGTGTTACGGGGACTGGAATTGGACCTGGCACTGGAGCGGGACCTGTAACAGGAACTGGGATTGGAGCCAGCGGTAAGACACTTGGCCTTCTGCCAATAGGAAAAGTAGTTATTGAAGGTTACATTACATTTTTAGCTGACTATGTCATTGTGTTGTCCTGAGTTTTTGGCATTGAAATCAACTTAAAGCAACAATCATTTATTTAAATAATGACTCAGCCTACATGCCTACCCCCCACTTTTTAAGGTCTCTGCAACTGTAAGCAGTCATAGTATGCAAACTGCCTCACTGTGAAATTCCCTTGAAGCCACAGTTAAATGTAGACAGTTTTGCATTATGACCTAATGTTTTCTCTGACGGGGCAGGAGGGAGGGTTGGAGCTACAGGGATCACACCGGCTCCGCCTTCAACAGGAGGTGGTGCCAGAGGCACAGTATCAATTGGAGGTAGCTGTTGAACCATTGTTGGGAATGCACTGTAACAGTTCACATTAAACAATATCACATATTGATTAATGTCACATGTAGTGTTCCTCAAGATAAATGTTTCTGGTGGTTTTCATTCTAGTCTAGAAGATTCTGCCAGTTCTCATGTCAAACTAACATTGTACCAGCAGTTCATTGAGAACACCTACAACCAGAGGTGGGATGGGACTATTCTTTAAAATACCCTGCCCATTTAGAAGATAATTGTTCTCCCCTCTGGAAGTGTTTTGTTGGAATAAAAACCTGCATGCTAAATGATTGACCTAAGATGGCGAATGGTCTGACACTAATGACTAAGCTGTTCTCACCTGCTGTGTTTATCCACACCTGCTTTTCAGGCAGACCTACTGGAGACGGTGCTGGGACAGATGTAAGAGATGGTGAGAGAGAACAGTCTGGGATGTTAAGCACTGTATGAGATACATACAGTATATGTAGAAGATTCTTCCTGTTTTAATAAAGTTACTGTGATTTCACTAGGTGAAATAGGCACCGAAACTGGTGGTAGCAGTGTCCTGGAAGGTTCTGGAATATCCGGAGGTGAGGGTATGTGTACATTTAGGAAGAGATGTTTAATTTATTAATGTATTACAATAAGGTTTTTCTTTGGCTAAAGATACTAGAAGTCGGAGGGCGCCGTAAAATATATACTTTTTTTGAATAATTCAATGGATAACATAATTAAATTATATCATAAAAATGAAAAGAACTTTGTATAAATTAAATTTATATAAATGATAATCACAATGTTATTCCAGGGGGTACTGGTGTCACAGGTGGAGGAGCAGGCCCAGCTGATGGTGATGGTCTAGGTGGGACAGGGATCCCTATTATTGCCGCCAAACCAGGTACTTCATGAAACAATGCTTGTTAGCTGGCCTCTATTACATCTCACATTTCAGATAATGTAGTTAGTTTTATACGACTTATGGTAATAATCACTCGTGTTCTTAACAGGCCTCAATGGGACTGCATTTCCAGGCAAGGGGACATTTCATAGCCATATGGCAGCACTGTTTATGTTAATTTGTTCATGCCTCATCTTCACTATATGCGCTATGCATGAGTAATACTTGACCATAAATATGTTTTCTGTTTTGTCTCAAACAGATGGAACAGGTGATGGTGAGCATTTCTTGCATTTTTGTACATATATAAAACCTTAGCACATCACCATGCATTTGAACTGAGGTTGTGGTTTTGCCTTGAACCCTCTGGTAGCAAAATATTGCCCTCTAGTGTAAGAAATGGCCACTACAACTTAATATGGAATAATTATTATTACATTGTCTTTTGTACACATTTACAACAATGCAAAATAAAAACATTATCAACCGGTTTTACACTGGATCACAGTGTTAAGCCAACACATTCAATATGGTAAATAGGTGATGCTTTATATAGCTTTATATATATATATATATATATAGCACAAACCACTGAACTAAATGATATAGGTTCTCCATACAAGGTTCGGTTTAATTAGTTGTAAATTAAAACCATTCTTATGTGGCTGTATTTCAGGTGCTAGTGGGAATGGCACACTGCCTCGACCCAAGCCCTTAAAACCCCCAGGTGATTGCATTTAGAAATACTTAAATGAATTACTTGTTTTAAATGAATTATGGTTATAAAAGTTACACAGAACAAAACAACAACTTATGCAACGACCCCAACACAGCTGTTTGCATTGGTCAACATTAATCAACCAAACTCTAAGATGTTTGCTATATCTGACTAGATGGACAATATTGTTAGTATTCAAAATTCACTGATGGCTTTGGACTTTTTGTAGGCTATAAGAATCAACTATAATTACGTGTTGTTATCTTTTCATGGCGTTTGGTCTTGTTGTTGTTTTGTTGGTGCTGCCAATCAAGCCTGTGTTGTGTGCAGGGGTGTCCTCCTCTGCAGGAGTGCCTAGAGGAGACACACCTGGTCAAACAGGGGACAACGGCGCAGATGGGGATCCAGTGGGCACAGGTGGACGGCCAGGAGAAGTGGGAGGAACACCGCAGCCACCCAAAGGTGCTAATAATGAGACCTGCTACTGTCTACCCCTATAACAGACCCACACTGATGTATGTGTAGTGTACAGAGTAGTAAGCAGTATATCCAGTGTTGATCAAACATAGAGCAATAGGAACATTATATGTTGGTAAGAAATCATTAGTATTATTTATGAGGTCATTTTGAATGTTATCATTTGACTAAACACTAGATGTAAATAAATTACCTAATTTATTTTAGTCAAAATGTTTCAAGTATCCAATCTAATAAAACATTTTAATGTTTTTGTCTCTTCAGCTGGAGGTGTGACTGGAGGTCAAGGAGGAGTCGGAGGAGGTCCAGGGGGAGCAGGAGGAGGTCCAGCAGGAGCAGGAGGACAGCAAGGAGGGGGTCCAGGGGGAATAGGCGTGGCTCCTGGGACTGCTGGTGCAGGTGGCCTTGGAACAGGGACCTCGAAACCAGGGAAAGGTGAGCTATAATTGAATCTGCTTCTTAATCAAATATGCTGCATTTGATGGTCACATATAACATAGAAACGTGTCTTTCATTCTGTATGTCATCCATCACAGGCTATGGTGCTGGTGGAGTTTTACCAGGTGGAGGTAGGTCCTTCTATCCATGCATACATAACATTATGTAATATCACTATAATATTAAATGTTACGACGATGTCCTTGTTACAGTAGCTGTGCGTTACCCGACCTGGGCTGGAGTGGGACAGGGAGCAGAAAAGGCGGGCAAAGGTACCGTATAGTCAGAGAATAACCTAATTCTAGCAGAATATTCACTCGAAATTGCAAGTAGTATTACAGTAGTTTACTCAAAGTGCATCCATTTGTATTTCTACTATTACTAGTAGCAGTAAATAGACAGTTGTGTGGTGCATGCATCAGAAAGTTGCTGCTCATCAAACATTACATACATTATTAGTTTATAAAAGAGAGATTTCTACAAACATTCAAGGCACAGCTGCATCACATAACCAGCATAGCTCTGGCTCAAAATTTCCTCAGTAATTCCTAAGCAGTTTTAAAAGGGTCTGTAGCCTATGTCCTAATGGTAAATGTAAACTTTCAGTTTATGGGAATCTGGGAGCAGGAGGTCGCGGGGGGGTCGGGCCTGGAGGCTATGGTACCGGACCAGGAGGCTATGGGACCGGGCCTGGAGGCTATGGTACCGGACCAGGGGGATACGGTACTGGGCCTGGAGTGGGTCCAGGTGGCGCAGGGACTCTTGGGGTTGGAGGAGTTGGAACTGGTCCTGGAGCAGTGGGTGGAGGCCAGGGAGGAGTTGCTGGTGGAGGAGCAGGGGGAGGCCCTGGTGGTGAGTTACACTCTGTTGATAATCACAAAATGTATTGCAGGGTGTAGATAGGATCAGTTCAGCACAGCATAATAACTAAAGAAGCAGCCTGGCTCCGGCCGACTAGCTACAGCTACATATTCTTCACTCAGATTACAGTCTGGAAACCCTGTTCGCATTAGTGTTTGTGCAGCCACCCTGCTGGCGGTCCAATCAGGATATGTTGGTGCGATGACATTGAAGTCAAGCGTGTTTCAAAATGGTGTAGAGCTAGATGAGACGATCAAAACAGGCAATTGAACGCTGTCCAATAGTTTTAACCTTAACCAGAGGTCTATGCCCTGTAGGAGGAAAAGAATGTTAACACTTCCCAATGGAGCGTGGCCAGACCCAACCTGACATGCGGGATATCCATCTATATATCTGTTAGCCACATCCATCAAAACTGTTTTAAAAGGGCAGGTGCTTTAAAAAAACATGGCAGGTGATTGGACGAACCTGTGAACCAGCAGAGCTTGTTAAATTCACTCTTGCAGTAGAAGGGTCGGGAGAAATATATTTTACAATGAGAAAAGCCTTTGCTCTTCTAATAAATTATAATGAAGCTAACGCTATATTGCTGATATATCACCTATGTTATCCTCTGTAGGACTCGCCATTGTTGTTAAGTTTATTTCAAGTCACCTTCGTCACACCTAAACCACCAACAGTACGGCACTGATTGGGTACACACTTGGTTTACAACCTGAACCAGAAACAGAGATTTCTAAGCTGGTCTGATTCTTGAGGCGAAGTCAAACTGGAGCTCACGATACTCCAGTTAAACCAGCTAGGCAACCGTTGGAGTATTTAGCTAATTTAGCAAAGATAGTTTTATCAACAAAGAACCAATATCAAACACACGCTACACCCCAGAAGAAGATAAAGACAGAGTTTGAGTGATTTTGTGAAACTGGATCTACTATACCTTTAAACATTTAAAAGACATTATATTGAATACAAACATTGAAGAATATGACAAATAAAACAATATTTGAAATAGTATTTTTTATGACTATGTTCCAGGTTCCAGATTTCCAATATGGACAGGAGCTGGTTCTGTTGCTGCCAAACCACCTAAAAGTAACAACAACCTACACATGTAGTAAAAGCTCATTTTGTTGTTTCCATTGCTGCAACACTCTTTTGGTTTCAGGTTATGGGGGCACTGCTGGAGTTGGACCAGGTGGTTATGGGCCAGGTGGCACAGGGGTCAGGCCTGGAGGAGCAGGATATGGGCCTGGAGGAGCAGGAGTTGGTCCTGGAGGAGCAGGATATGGGCCTGGAGGAGCAGGAGTAGGACCAGGAGGAGCAGGATATGGCCCTGGAGGAGCAGGAGTCGGTCCTGGCATAGCAGGATATGGGCCTGGAGGAGCAGGAGTAGGGTCAGGAGGAGCAGGATATGGACCTGGAGGAGCAGGAGTCGGTCCTGGTATAGCAGGATATGGGCCTGGAGGAGCAGGAGTAGGACCAGGAGGAGTAGGATATGGACCTGGAGGAGCAGGATATGGGCCTGGAGGAGCAGGACATGGAGCAGGAGGAGCAGGAGTAGGGCCTGGAGGAGCAGGAGTTGGTCCTGGAGGAGCTGGATATGGCCCTGGAGGAGCAGGAGTCGGTCCTGGAGGAGCAGGATATGGACCAGGAGGAGCAGGAGTTGGTCCTGGAGGAGCTGGATATGGCCCTAGAGGAGCTGGATATGGCCCTGGAGGAGCAGGAGTCGGTCCTGGAGGAGCAGGATATGGGCCTGGAGGAGCAGGAGTCGGCCCAGGAGGAGCAGGATATGGGCCTGGTGGTTTTGGCACTGGGCCTGGTGTACAAGGATCAGGAAAAAGAAAGCCATACAAATCAGGTGAGGTACTGAATTGCAAACTACTACCAACAAGATGCTGCTGATGATGCTAATTCACCTGCTATCTTCATAGGATATGGATTGCCTGCGGGTGGGGCTGGTTATGGACCAGGTGAGAAGATTCACAGTATTATTTTTCTTTATATAGAGGTTTCCTAATGTGTTAACTTGTTTATTACAGGTTGGTGCATAATTGTACATATATGCCAGCTGCTTTTGCTAGCCTTGTATGCTAGCAAATTAGCCTTGTATGCTAAATGTGTGCCACTTTTAGCCAGAAATTAGCCTCCAATACTGTGTGCTGCTTTTAGCTGGAAGCTAGCCCTGTATGCTAAATGTGTGCCGGTTATTGCTGGAATCTAAACTTGTATGCTAAATTTATACTACTTTGAGCTGGAAACCAGAGCCATGTAAACTAGCCTATTATGCTAACTGTGTGCTAGCTACTATTAGTTTTATTTTATTTTGTTTATTTTGTATATATTTCTCAGATCAAATCTGTATTACTATAATATGTATATTTTAGCCAACTGTTTTATATCTATGTATTTGCTATGTAAGATGTCCTTGAGTGTTTAGAAAGGCGTCTAAAATAAAATGTATTATTATTATTATTATTATTAGCTGTAAACTAATTTGTTGTAACAACCTAGGCTACAGCTATTTGTGTTACCATTTAAATGTTGTCCTTAGGTGGAGGGACAGGCACTGGGCCAGGCAGATTGGGGCCAGGTGGCATTGGACCAGGTGGTGTTGCACCAGGTGGGGCTGGTAGCTTTGCACCAGGGGGAGCTGGTGGTTTTGGACCAGGTGGTGTTGAACCAGGTAGAGCTGGTGGCTTTGGACCAGGTGGAGCTGGTGGCGTTGGACCAGGCGGTGTTGGATCAGGTGGGGCTGGTGGCTTTGGACCAGGTGGTGTAGGACCAGGTGGAGCTGGTGGCGTTGGACCAGGCGGTGTGGGACCAGGTGGGGCTGGTGGCTTTGGACCAGGTGGTGTAGGACCAGGTGGAGCTGGTGGCGTTGGACCAGGCGGTGTGGGACCAGGTGGGGCTGGTGGCTTTGGACCAGGTGGAACAGGAACCGGAGTGGGTGGTGTTGGACCAGGTGGAGCAGGACTGGGTGCAAGGAAACCCCCTAAATCAGGTAGATGCAGATAATTACATGAGACGTGTGTGTAATGTCAGAGCACTGATTCCATCTGGTGAACTCTCCATCAGGGTATGGGTCCTCATTGGGTGGAGCAGGCTATGTTCCAGGTGAGATGTAACACTGGATTGCATCATGTCTAGTCCGGCTGTGCTATACATTCTACATGCTAACCTTTTCGTTCTCTGTGGGAAGGAGCAGGACCTGCTTCAGGTGGAGTCGGTGCTGGACCAGGTGGTGCTGGAACAGGTGGCTATCGCCCTGGTGGCTATGGACCCGGATGGCTAGGGCCAGGTGGATTTGGACCTGGTGGTGTGGGACCTGGTGGAGCTGGAACAGGGCCGAGTGGCTTTGGACCAGGTGGAGCTGGAACAGGGCCGGGTGGCTTTGGACCTGGTGGTGTGGGTCCAGGTGGAGCTGGAACAAGGCCGGGTGGCTATGGACCCGGAGGGCTAGGGCCAGGTGGATTTGGACCTGGTGGAGCTGGAACAGGGCCGGGTGGCTTTGGACCAGGTGGAGCTGGTGGAGATGGAAGAAAGCCTCCTAAATCAGGCTATGCATCCACATTGGGTGGAGCTGGCTATGGAGCAGGTATCATTCACTGCTGATGTTTAACATGCTTGAAAAATTGCTTACAACCCTAAAGTGGTTACTGTAGTAAATTGGAGAAATCCCTGTCCTCTGAGGTGCATTTTGCAAATATTAACTGGGCCCATGTCTTATTTTAGGCCTTCAATTGTGTAAATGAAACCATTTATTTGTAACTCATTCATAAACCAGTTGAGCATTTTAACTCCAGTTACCAAGTGGAATTGACTGTGTATTTAAATAAACACATAAAGAAATAGTTGTTGGAATAAAACATGATGAATTTAAGATGAACTTCTGCTATATCATATGCTGCATGGGTAAAATAACATTCCTCCTGTACACTAGGAGGTGCTGTCGGAGTGGTCCCCGGAACAGGAACAGCGGCAGGAGTAGGTGGTGGCTCAGGTGGGGCCACAGGTGAGTTCATATTGTTTAAGTGAGCTTTAGTGTTTTGAGTCCATTTGGACAAGTATACACCTTCTCAGGTTTAAATTGTACGTCGATGTCCTGCTGATTCAGTTAGCAAACTGCATAGACAAGTGCTGGGTCTTTCAATTGGGGTGCTACAAAAATCTGAAAATGGGGTGAATTAATTGTACGATATCTCAGACTTAATGTTTTTGACAACATTATTATTAGTATCAAATAGTCTGGGTATAGACCCTGTTCTTAGCCTGGTGTCTGTAGAACCGGCTGTACTGGGTTTTTACTCTTTCCTCTCCTCCAGGTTGGTTTGGTGGAACGGGCTATAGACCAGGTGAGTGAGGTCCTGTGCTTGCTCTCTGGCTCCTGTTGGGTGAAAATGTCATTATATGAATAAAAAGACAACCTTTAAGACCACGCATTTTTTTTAAATTGTTATAAAAGCCTAAGGTTCAGTGAAATCCTCTTGGATGACACTGGAATGTATTTTTTATTGGACCATACCTATAAAAAGTAGAACACAGGTCACACACACCGACAGCACCACTCCATCTTGATATGGGCCTGTTTATTTACTGAAATAAGTCTCACATGCAGGTTCCACATCTCTTTTTATAGACCTGCATAGGGGAGGAGGGCTTAATTCATGCTTATTGGTCATTTCATTGAAATTATTTTGTTAACCAACATAATATAATGAAGAAATATAATAATAAGAAGGATTTCTATGTTTTGAGGACCCTATGCTGACTTGACAATGCTCGGCCTACACTTTACAAAACTATACAAATAGTGCACACACACTATACAAATAAATCCTGTTTAAGCTGAGACTGTTTTGCTATGCTTCTGAAGTTTGACACGGACACTGACTCACATTTCCCTGTTTGAGGGGAGAAGGAGGCGCAGGAGGCACAGGGACAGGAGTAGGAGCTGGTGGAGGACCAGGCCAGGCTGTGGGAGGGGGGGCAGGGGGATTACCAGGTCAGTTTAACTAGTTAAAGCCGCACAAAGGGGTTTCAGCCAGAATGACTCCAGCAAAATTATTACATGTTATGTTTATTTGTTATTGTTAATATATTAATTATCAAACAATATAGCCACAGATAATGTGTTAGACACAGTTCTGTCATCGAAGCTATCATAATAAAATACATTTGAAGTTGAGTTCTTGCTGAGCAGACCTGTACTGTATACAGTACACTGTATCTCCTGCAGCATGTAATTTGACCATTTGTCCAGCAGGTGGCGGGGGAACTGGTTATGGCGGAGGGGCTGGTGGAGTCTACCCAGGCAAGTTCTAAATTCACTCTAACTGTTGTCGTCTCTCCCCAAACAGAATAAAATAGAGAGAAACACACTAGATGCCATGATGAAACACACTAGGTGCCATGATGTTTTACACACACTACGTAGAAAATATCATGTAATAAATTACAACATTGTCCCATTAAATTATGATAATGACATCCATTGCTTTACCTGGATTCACCCAAATACATCATAAACACGGATCTTGTTTGTAGTTTTGCGATACAAAACCAGAGCTTTCATTTGATTTTGGTCAGCTACACTAAAATAATGACCTTTCCTTGTTTTTCCTAACCAATTCGATTGTGGACTAGTTCAACTGATCTGACCATTTCTTTTCCTGTTATTGTTCCCTAGGATATGCAGGGGCTGGACAGAAATGTAAGAAATGAAACTCTCTGTATACGTTGTCTGACATCACAGTTGGACAGAATCCCAAACTGCCAAACTCTCTGACCCCTTACATTCAACGTTTAACTTCATAATGGGAGACTAACAGTCCTCTTTCTATGCTTGTTCTCTAGCTAAGGCACAGAAGGCAGCCAAATACGCAGCGATGCAGGCCTTACTGGGGACTGGGTACAGAGGTAATAAAAAACAATATGCATAAAATAAGAATCATAGCGCTACATGTATATTTACATACATCTTCATACATTATCTATTTTACTGTTATTGGTTATTTTTTGGCTTAAAAGAAAAATATATCGTCAATTAGTGTACAGAAATTACATTTTGAACATTCATATACAGTATGGAAGAAAAGATGTAATCAAACTATGTGTGATCTGATTGGTTTCTTTAGTTGCCGGATGTCAGGGGCAATACTGTGTCAGGAGGAGGAAGTGAGAGAATAACTTAAAGGATGTGACCTCATTCAAACAGTGGTGCTATTGCGTGATTCCAGAATGTACTTATGCCATAGATGCTAAAGCTTCTATGCTCTGTTTTTACTTCAGTGTTTTCAAATGTTGTATATGTGTCCAATTATTATTATTATTATTATTATTATTATTTTGTACTGTGGTTGATGCTAAGAGAATGACTCTAAACCATGTTTACCTATACATCAGTAGTGTATCAGCCCCACAACATGAAGCCTGCTGGGAAATACTGATACCAAAGGACTCCTGTCTGAATGCTGACACATTACAAAAGGAACCTCTTCAAGGCCACACTGTTCCAAATGGAGTCTATGCAATGTGCACTGTTTGTGACCTGTTGCTCTTCCTAGTCACGCAAAACTTTTACATCAAAATGTAAATGCAAATTATATTCTGGACTATATTCTGTCCAGGATGGAAACGTTGACAGCTGCTATTTAGGGAACTGTGAAAGACAGAGTTTGTGGCATTGTTTTGAGCAGTTACCATTCTGATTCCTGAAAAGCAGTTTGTGTTCACAGAAATACAAGTCACCTGGCTTTACTACTTTAATACTTAAGAAAAAAATTGTAAAATGTTTCAGTGAACATTTGTTTTTCTGGGGATTTTTTTCTCTTTTTTTTTTTTGCTTTACTTTATATTAATGGCACTGTTTTACAAGTTGAGGTGGTTTCCATTGAGTTAAAACTGAGATTATATAATTAATATAATTATATTACATAAATCACTGTTTTTTTAATGTACCTCTTTTACGACTGATGAACATTTTCTCACATTTACTTAGCTTTGTTTAAGTTTTGTTAAATAAAACATGCTATAGCTATTAAGCCTCATTGTAGTATATTTGTAGTAAGACATTAAATATTTGACTATTTTTGTGGATGTTTAAATAATTTTAACCATGACTGTTATAAAGTAATACTAATTAATGTACAATGTCATTAAGTATGTTTTGACAGAGATGTAAACCCAATGCCTACATTTCATTAATCATAATTTAACTTACAACTTGTAATCTTTCATTCATGGAGGGTGGCTTGTGTCTTCAGCAGGTATGCTTCTATGTGGAACAAAGGATACCATGCACTTTTGTACACAAAATGCTATTTCTGGCAATCCCCATCATAAATAAAAATATCCATTGTTACTTCCTCTGTTTTGTGATTACAATGCAAAACATTTCTAAAACAGATGGGCACATTTCTCTCTCTGCAATGCCAGAGTTCATGGTGACACACTATCTTACGCCGATAAATTAGTCTGACTCTGAGTGGCTATTCATAGATTTAAAAGCTGGTGATGGATCTAATATGGACATGCGTATATACTTCAACCCCACATGTTTACAAAATCAAGCACCCTTAGCACTTTACACTGAAAACATTGTTTCTTGAAACACCCAGATAATGACGCCTCTATCGTAAAAGTAAGTAAATAAGTAAAGTTTATTTATAGACATAGGTCACAAAGTGCTGAACAGTAAAAGCAATGCAAACAAATAAAACCCTACACCGTACAAAATAAAAGTACATTATAATATAAAACAAAAACCTGAGAAAAGAGCCTGATTGGAATCATCCAAAGCTGTGAGTGTGCATGTACAACATTGTTCACTATCTGCATTATGCATTTACGCAAACATCTGCACTGAAACTCAATTATCCATGAATGTCCCTCAATGTTTCCTGCGTGCTCACACACAGAGATTCATAGACGGCCTGCACTCTGCAGTAATTGAGGCATTCACTTCACCGCTGCACACAAAGGTGAATTCCCATTAACTTATTCAACCTTCGGCACATCTCCATTGGTTCTCTAACTTTGCAAAAGGAAGATAAAAATAGAAGATGTTTATATGTAGCACACACCACACTGCATTTACAGTACCACAAGCAATATATTTAAGAGCATAACACAAAACACAATACTGTATAATATTAGTGTGCACACATGCATATTTTATTACAATGAGAAATCTACTAGAATAACTATTATTATGCTGTGACCAGTAGGTGGTCCTGGCCCACAGTTTGAGAACCAGCATAACTGTACTCAGCACTGTAACTCTATCTTGTAGGAAGGTGTGGTGTGTGCATGAGGAGCAGAGTGCGTGAACATAGCCAGCAGGGGGAGTCTGCTTAGTGGGGTGACAGTGGGTCAGAGTTTATTTTCCCTTCTCTACAACACAGTAGTCACTGTGTTGTAGTGAGTGAGTTTAAACAGGAAATGACCGATCGAATGGAGAGAAATACAGAAAGATACAGAGGACATTGTTTTGTATGTTTTTTCTAGAAAAGTCAATGGTTGGTGGTCATTGACTGACGGCTGTCTCCCTGGTAAGAGGGCAGAATGTCAAGACGAGACCAGAGATACAGAAGAGGAATGAAAGGAAGGTGAGATTATTTTGTTTGTAAACTGTGTACATTACAGTTATTATGTATGTATGTATGTATCTATGTATGTATGTATGTATGTATGTATGTATATGTATAGTATGTATGTACGTGAGACAGACTTTTGGCATATTAAGCAAAGGACATACTGTATAGGCATTGATCATTGAAAAATACTAGAATAAAACATGTTATTGAAAATATATAGTTTCACCATCTGAGACCTCTTGAAAAAAAGCCTCCACTCACAGATCTAAACATAATGAGCAACACATACCACAATGATTTGTGTCTCATCAACCAGGTCTCAGTACTTTCTGCTGTTTCACAACAAATAACTTTTGAACTTTAACGTTAGTATACATTTGTGAGTGCCACAAATGTATACTAAACCAAAATAATGGCAAAAAACAGCAACTACAATGCAAGGTTCCAAAACTAATGTTAATAGCCAATTATTTCAAAACACGAAGGAACATTGTGATGACATGATTTCTGTTATTTCCCCGACACTGGGCATTACTCTCATAGTCCTGTTAAACTATACAAACCCAGGTGCAAGGCTGAACAATGACATTGTTTCTGAACAACAAAGCGTGGCAGAAACTAGTGTTCAGCAAAAAAAAAGAAAAGGAAAAAAGAGCAAAATTAACGAAACTTATAAATTCTCACATTTTTATTCCAGTGTTTTCTCTGGACCAGAACTTTCACATTCCACATCTGTCTGAAGCTGTCACAGGCTGTAGACAGATGTCTATTACAATCATAACAAATAAGCGGGAGGTTCTGTAGTATCAATGGGATATCCCTGCTCAAGTGTCTTAAATGAGATGCTCATGAAGATAATAATATGTCAAATACAGGTATGATTACAAAACCAGTGAGTTCAATGATACAACATAATGGTATTACAATAGTCTGTTTCCCTCAAAAGGCTTTGTCATGGGTTTAAATGAGGACACCCCATGTCATATCTTCCTAAATAACATTTCAATTGTGAGGTGACCATGCTCATTCTCCATTGTGTTTGGAATGGCATTTATCGGCTGGAGGAAACATGGAGCCCCGCTATGTCCAGGAAGTCTCCGCCCACTATGTGGTGGCGTCGTAGCGATAAGGAAACAGGTTTGAAGCTTTCAACCTCAAACGCACACCTTAGCCATGTTGCTTTGTATAGCAGTTCACTAAGCACATTCTACATGCACTGCAGTATGACAGACATTTACTTTTGTTTAATGGGGCAGACACAAGATTGTGAGTGCACATCTGGCAACAGTATTACTCCAGTAATTGTAGTCATATGGACTGTGATCCTACATCAGCAAACAGCGTGAGAGCAGGGCATGTGGAATGCAGATAACGGTTGTTTTCTTCTGCAAAACAACATTGTAATGCATGATGCCTTTCCAACAGCTGGGTCATCAATACCAGGGTCACAAAGGCAGTTTTGAGATTTTACCCCAGCGGTGGATTTTTAACAGTTTCAACCACAAAGTTAATTCCAGACAGAACATGAGAAGTGTATCTTTAAACAAAGCTAAACTTGATATATTATATGTTATCTATGACCTGATTGCTCCAATTCATCCTGGCTGCCTCCAAGTAGCATGTCACCTTTCCACACACATCTCATGTGTTGGCTGTCATTGGCTGGTATCATGTTACTGTCTTCCGCACACTTTTGAAGTTAAAAGAAAAATATCGACAGGCAAGGATTAGTGCATTAAGGGCGGGCCTGTTTCAAAGACATGGATTAAGCCTAGTCTTAGACTAAGAACTCTCTTCAATGGAGATCTTCATTTAATTTTTCTTTCAGTCTTGGACTACAGTATATGCTTAATGATAACTGATGAATATGTTTTATTCTTTTATCGAGTCGGTTCTTATTTTTTCTTTTATATGTTGGTATGGCTCTATCAATCTTAAACAGAAAAATACATCTAAGTTTATTAAGGTGTGTAGTAAAATGACAGGCACTCAACAAAACAATCTGTCAGATCTGTACAATACACAGCTGCTTAGGAAAGCAGAATCGATTGTGTCTGATAGCTCCCATCCCTCTACACACAAAGTTTAAAATAATGCATTCAGGTTCCATCCATCCATCTTCATACGCTTATCCAGAATGCTTTCAGGTTCCCGTTTCAAAGTCCCTCTAGTCAAGACTAATAGATTCAAACATTATTTTATACCTTTATTCATCACACTGCTGAACTCGCACAGGAAAAGGTAAAGGTGTTTCACAACACCTAGTGAACATGGCTCATATATTTGTGTGTGCACATAGATATGTATATGTGTATATATGTATGTATAAATATGTATGTATGTATGTATGATATTGTAGCGATGTGTCGTATTGCATGTTTATTACGCACAATGTTATACGGTATGTATTGATGTATGTGTGATTGCTTGCATATTGTTAAACTATATTGCTGCACAAAAAAGTGCCTCGTTGGGGACAATAAAAGTGTGCTTACTTACAATAAAAGTTTACTTACTTACATAATGCATGTCTGTGAAACAAACCTTAATTGACCATCATTATCTGAGTTAGGATTACAGAGTGTGTGTGTGTGTGTGTGTGTGTGTGTGTAGGTTGTGACAGATGCTGATGTATGCTTTATAGTGTTTCTGCTGGTGCTGTCATGCACCATGCAGCGCCTCCATAAATGTCAAATATGGCCACGTATACTGTATATAAACATATGCAGAGCAACACCACAGCTTAAAATACATTCTACAAAAGCCATTGCTGCATCACGAAAGAGTCAATAGTTAAACTATAGCATTAAACAGCGTTTACGTTTTCATGACATAACTAGCCCCACAGCTACCGTGTGTTATTTCCATTGTGTTTTTATTTGTTTTTGATCCCGCACCAATCCACTTTGTGCATGTACAGCACCTGCTAAAAGAATAACTAGTATTCTTCCTGTCTTCACCTTGGCCATTCCTCTAGATGCTGTGAGTGTGGCTGTGTCCTGTCTAACTGGTATTATGAGAAGGGGGGACAGCTCTTCTGTAAGAAGCACTACTGGGATCGCTATGGAGAGCACTGCCATGGCTGTAAAGACGCCATCATAACAGGCCTAATCATGGTGAGACTATCATCGCTCCATCCAAGCAGTCTGCATGACACGTCGACATGAAATGTTATCATTATTCAGAAGCTAAGTAAGCACAATCAGTGTATGACGTGTACTGTATTGGGTAATGGTATGCTGAGCATGAAGAATGAATTGGCTTTTTCTAGTCAGATTTTACTTTGTTGAAAGATACATTTTGATAATCCTCTTTCCTCCTGTTTACTCACTAACTACTTTTTCACCAGAACATTTATTTCTGGAGCACAGGGAAATTAGTCTATTGTTGTTGGTGTGGGCTAAAAGATTGTTATAGCGGCCTTCCTAAAATAAAATATTCTTATTGAGGTGCCCAATCGTTGGATTAATGAATCTGTTAAACCTAAAACTTCTACTGCTGCCTTCGTTCTCCTGCTTGCGTTTCTGTCTTGAGTGTAAAAATGCCTTTTTACCTCCAACTGTCAAAATGGAGGACATCCCCTGCATAAAATCCTGATACTGCATGGTTTTGATGCATAAACATTCAAAAAAATATCAGAACTCCAGTATAGTGCCGGCCGTCACCCAATGTATCTCTTTAATTCATCATTATTGTTTGTTAAAATATGATAACATGCGTTATCCGTGTCAATCAATTTAACCGTTATCCATTTATATTGTAATGCATTACTTTTCAAATGTCAGAGTAATGTTTCCCTCTCTCTCTCTCTCTCTCTCTCTCTCTCTCTCTCTCAGGTAGCTGGAGAGCAGAAGTTTCATCCCGAGTGTTTCACTTGCAAAAGATGTGGAATATTTATTGGAGATGGAGACACATACACACTGCTGGAACGTGTCAAACTCTACTGGTGAGCTCCAAAGGACTGTATAAAAGCACAGCATCTGAGAGACATACAGAGGTGCATATCACATATTACATTTACAGTACATTCTGTAAACACAGTGTATACCTGTCTGTCTGGCAGTGGCCACTGTTTCCACAGTGTATCAGCTGGCAGAAGGCAGAGTTCGCTGGTGAACATGGGTCACCACATGGTGGCGTTAGTGTCCCTCCCACCTTGTGTGGATGGCAGACGAGGTCTGACCATCGCCGCAAACCCCAGCCAGGACAAAGGGCCTGTCGTCTCTGTGACAGAGTGAGTCTGGCTCCCATCACTATGAACCCTAATACGCCAGGGGTCACACCTGTAGCCACTAACAACTACAGATCCTCCTCTCTTAGACTGGACTCGCTGCTCAGTCCTGACCTACTGTCCACCATTCACATCCACGACACTGTGCTGGAGGTCAATGGCATCCCAGTTTGCAACATCTTGCTGGATGAGGTGGGGCTCTCTATCTGCTCCACATTACCACAGAGCTGTGCTTTATTCACTTAACTGAGTGTCTTGGGGGGCAATACAGATATAGTCTAGTGTTCTGTAGGTCAAGCCCTGGAGATGGCATGCTTCTTTTGATTAGTGCCACTAATAGTCTGGAACATACAGTGATTGTAAGTATATCTAAATAATTAAAGGAGTTTGTACTCATGTTCCAGTCTCTTATTGTCTTAATGGAGGCTTATTATCTGCCTTCACCTTCCCAGTGTTAACCGGTTTTATTCCTACAGATAAGCAGTTTGATCCAAGACACCAGCAGACCACTGCAGCTCACTATAGAACACAACCCCCCGCCTCTGGAAAAGCCCCACAGCTCCGACGATGGCCGGGAAAACACAAGCTGTCCATCAACCTGTGTCCATGACAGCCTCAACAGAACTCATGAACTCCCAAGCCTGGAAGAGGAGCCAAGCCCGGAGCAGATACAGGAACCATTCTCGCCACCACAGCACCACAAAATGCTGGGAATGCGTTCGAGACACATCCTGTATGACGCGTTTGGTGGTGTTTCACACAATCTGATTGATCTATCTTACCTTTCATTTAACTCTCTCTCTTTTGCTATCTTCTCAGGCGGAGCTGTAGTACAGACAAATGTCCCCCCTCTCAACGTAGAGACATGGTTCGCTCTGAGTCTCTGCGCGTGGAACCTGGGGACAGAACCCATCGCATCTTCAGACCCTCAGACCTCATCCATGGCGAGGTTCTTGGCAAGGGTTGCTTTGGACAAGCTGTGAAGGTGCAGAACACCAACACCATCACAACATTGTCCCTTCCTGTTATATAATATGGACATTATCTCTAAGGCAATGTTCAGTGATTTAAAGATATACTCAGCGAGATTAGAGCTGAATCCAAACAAAAACACAGACCGACTCCTCCCATGACATTGTTTGGCCCAACTGTAGAGTTAATGGAATGTGATCCGTTGAATGTGTCCCTTGAGTGGTTCCTGCCCTTCCCAGTGCAAACTGAGAAACCCCTCCAGGGAACTTAACATAAACTCTCAGCCAAACAAGCTTTCTGAAATCAAAACATATATGCTCTTGTATCTACTGTATATGAATACTGCAGCAGCTTATATGTACGACAGCGATGTGATTTTAGCTGTTGTTGTAGGTAACACATAAGGAGACGGGCGAGGTGATGGTGATGAAGGAACTCATACGCTTTGATGAAGAAACACAAAAGACCTTCTTAAAGGAGGTAGGTGGTCAACATAACACCAAGGGTTAAGTTAATAGTTCAGTTTAATCGACTACTTTTCATGTTATGTGTAGTCAGCTGGTTTCCTGGGGTTAGATTGGCATATTAGGCAGATATATGACCACACTTAACTTGGTTTAGGTTAAGGTGATGCGATGTCTGGACCACCCCAACGTTCTCAAGTTTATTGGACTCTTTTATAAAGACAAACGAATACACTTCATCTCTGAATATGTCCAGGGGGGCACTCTCAATGAGACCATTAAAAAAATGGTAAGGCATTATCTTTTGCAAGTTAGACAATACTTAATATCTTGTGTAAACCGCTATCTTTGTGTTCTAGGATCATGATTTCCCATGGTGTATGAGAGTGAGCTATGCCAAAGATATCGCAGCTGGAATGGTGAGAACACATGATTGAAATACAAATAGCATACAGTATATTAATAACACTATTTCCGCTTAAAGTAACCATTGTCTATTTCTCAGGCATATCTTCACTCCATGAATGTTATACACAGAGATCTGAACTCCCACAACTGCCTTGTCAGAGAGGTAAAGAAGTTATCAGAACACTTTACACCATACCAGTGCCCCAAATCACATCCCCACACGACTCATATCGCCCTACTTGTTGTATCAGAACCAAAGTGTAGTAGTAGCAGACTTTGGGCTGGCCAGGTTGATTATGGAGGATCGTGCCCAGGACAGGAGGTCTCCTACCATAGAGAGGGCCTCCACAGGAAGGCTGTCAGAGCTCCGCAGGCATGACCGAAGGAAGCGGTACACAGTGGTGGGAAACCCATACTGGATGGCCCCTGAGATGATTCACGGTGAGAGATAACAGTTGCTAGTAAGACCACTGCACCACTCCAGACCGCTCCACATATGACTAGCCTTTATAAACTGTGCTTAAAAAGAGTTCTTTGTCTTTTATTTTAGTGTGAAGACGAGCTGACAAGTGACTGTAGCACTGTCTGTAAGAGGAAACTGTGAATACATTGATAACAAGTAAAACGATACAGTCTTAAAATGTACTGAATATCACAAGGGGAACAGCAGTACAATGTGTTTTCCAGTCCTGGGGACCCATTGTCCTCCATGTTTTAGATGTCTCCATGCTCCTACACACCTGATTCACATGAATGGGTCATTATCAGGCTTCTGCAGTGATTGACAATGATCAATCTAAACATCTTTCTCCGGTCTGTTCTTCCCAGGGAAGACCTACGACGAGCGGGTAGATATCTTCTCTTTTGGCATCATGGTGTGTGAGGTAAGTAACTTAATGACACCACTTTAATTGGTTTCAAGGGAGAAACTTTGTTATTCCTACACAGCTGCAGCTTATGAGTCTATTCAAATGGCCAGCATATTAACGGCAAGTTCAGATGATGTTGACAACACGGACATATGACATTCCGCGGTTTGCTCCCTCTGCTGCTAGTCTGCTGAAATGCCTTAGGACAGCGCGAGGGTTAATTTAAAATGACGGTTTTGTTTAATACTTTTTCACAAGATTATAGGCAGAGTTAGTGCAGACCCAGACTACCTGCCCAGGAACAATGATTTTGGGCTGAATGTATCTGGTTTCCTGAAGCAGTATTTTCCTTCTGAATGCCCATCTGCCTTCCTGCCGTTGGCTGCACTTTGCTGCCACCTAGAGGCAGATTTACGGTAAGACAGAATGCTATACACTACTGTACATATCATTTACTCATAATCCCATTATCTGACACACTGCAAACCTAAATGAGGTTTCACATTGATGTCCTTACACCCTACACATATTCCCTTCCTATATTTCAGTCCATCCTTTGACAAACTTAATGAGTGGCTGGAAAACATGCTGATGTGCCTAGACATTGGCCTGCCCCTTCTGTCTGAAGTGGAACAATACAGCAAGGCCTTCTGGGAGACGCACAAAGACCACCACAACCACAGTTCCCCTTGCCTTGAACACAACAACCACCCTCTGCCAATAAACATGTGCGACGATGAGCCTACGCCCTGTTCTGATGCCAGTAAGGACCACATTCTGCCTGACCACCATCTCCGCCTTCCAAATCAGCAACGCACAAGAAATGACCCCGCCAGTTCCTGTCTGAAGGACGGGCACTCACATCCAGAGACTCCGAACAGCTGCCGTGATGTTCACCAATCACTGAATGTAGACTCACGTGAAGAGGTGTCATGTGAAGTCAGAGACCACTCAGACAATAACCCCCTCTCCCAGTCGGAACCCTCCCAACAGCAGCAGAAGGGCTACAGCCCCCTGCCAGGAAGGCATCACCGGCCCAGGCGAATATGCAGGGTTGCGTGGGACCGAACAGAAGAAAGCTCTTTTTTATGACTATCTAATGTCACTACCATCGGTGTAGGGTGAACTATATGGGCTACAAGATCTATCCCTTCTTCACCCTCCACTAGTGATCAATAACCCACAGATAGGCTATGAGCATGTTAGGTAGCCAGCTGGCCCATCTATTATGTGCTTTTCTAAAGTTTCTCATTGTAGGGACTGAAATACAAATGTTTCAGACAAGTTGGCTGACTTCAAATGGAACTTATGTTTGTTTTCCATATCAACTGGTAAATTAACTATCAGATAATTTCTTCATACTAAATTGTGGATACATAGCATATACTAGTGGGTCATTACGTTTTCTTTTGAACACTGGGAACACAACCTCATTTAAAGGTAACAGACTAATTAGCCGGGTCTATATTAACCCTGTTGGGTCATACAACTGACATGTCTTAATGGTTGCTTCAAACTCAATGAGGTTATATTGGACAAATCAAAGGTTATAATGTATGTGATTGCTGAAGTCAGCAACAGCAATTGTCGCATTATGGGACCACCGCAGCTTGAACTTGGGTGACAATTCATCCAATTTGCTACGAGCACCACCTGAGAGTAACCTTATAACTGTGAGACAGGCCATACCTTGCATGAAAAATAAAACGTTAGTAGTGTACGGTCATGTAAATAAACTGAAAATTGTATTGTTTGTAAGAATACTTAAAACCTAATAAATTGATGTATCACCTGTCTGAAACAGGGAAAGCCGGAATCTTTATTTGAAGGAAACCTAGACCAGAAATGTCAATCATGAGGATAAAGTCTCAAGAAAGTAAACACACATGACTTGTCTGAGCTATGGCGACCATCCATCCATACATCCATGGGCATAGGTTTTGTTTGAACATTGGAGGGGAGGAATACAATGTAGGTGGTCTGGGGTCCTCCCCCAGAACATTTTGAGAATTACTTCACATCCTTTTGAGAAACACTTTCTGCATTCTGGTGATAATCTAATTGAACAATTTGTGCCTTTTCTGCATCAATCTAGGGTGGAAATGTTAATTTAATGGATTTGTACCAGTGCTTTAGGCATATGCCTGTTTCATATTTTTCAACAAACATAGGCATGATATAGCCTACTAGTGAAGAAAAAATATGTGGTGAATATGATATGGCATGTAATTGGTGCATTTTTCATAATAGTTTTTTTAATTATATAAACTGTAGGCTATGTCCAATAAACATGTCAGAGTATTTCGCGCATTTTCTGTCTGGTGTACCGTAGGTAGAAGCTTGTGAAAGGCCGAATATTTTCTGACAATCCTGTCAGTTACTTGGTTGCGCTGTGCTGCTTACTAGCTTGCATGCCTACAAGTCAAGACGGCGAAATGTTTGTCCCGCCGTGCCGCCACCATGGCTTTTGCTCTGAGAAGAAACTAAGAAAATATCAGGAAAGTCCTACTAGATGAACTTTATTTGTAATTAATCAGTAACTTTAAATGATGGCAGGTGTTTAATGACATCTATTTAACATGAGTTTAAATGTGATTGGTTGATTCTGAACACAGCCAAATCCATACGTATAAGAAGGTGTGCAGTATTATTTCATCAATCCCATTCCAATCAAAATCCAGAGTAAAAAAACAAAGTGTAACTGTTTACCTCCAGTTAACATGCACTGAAACCTTCTAATAAACCCTAAAATAGTTTACAATATGGCCACTAGGTGGCAGTGGTCACCTAATCTAGTTATTTCTCCATCTACCAGTGCTGATGTTTGTGTGGTGGAAAAAAGTGTCTTAAACTACTAAAGTTACAGAACTGATGGCAAAATGAGCCAATGTCACCAGCAACTTGACAAAGCTATTCCTGCATTATAAGTTACCTTAAAAACAAAGTTGTGTGTGTAGATTTGGTCAACAGAGTAGATTTGAAATTGGCCCTTCTTAGTTGTCTGGATGTGGATACATGCATGCTTGCTTAGACGTACATATCAAGGGAAGGATTACATTACCATTGTAGGCAAACAGAGGTATGAAATACAATACAATGAAATTGCATGATTCTAATTTATTTTACACAATAAGTAGGAGCCTGTTGTAAACATATTAATGCATTATGGCAGATGTCTTCTTCTTTATGAAGATTTTCTAGGCAAGTCTCTGTGTTTGCTATTCTGCATATGCCCCTGAATCCTCTCCAGAACCTCCTGCATTCTCCTAAGTTAGAGCAGGTGAGAGGGTAGATATTAGTCAATATTCTCAACATGAAGTACTCAAAGTTTATGTTAGTATCATGTCAGGTTAACATATGAATACTAGTGGTGAGGTAGTTTGCGTGCAAACACAGTTCACCCAGAATGAACTTGGTGCACTGGATTTGCACTGTACCTCGTCGTCTTTTTCTAAAATGAGCCTTTCCTTCTCTCTGTCGATAGTTGCCAGCGGTAGAGGGCTGTCCATTCTTTCCCTTGATGCACCTTGTCCCGCAAACTACCTTAACACAGCATGCTATTAGACACGAGCGTGTATTCCAGTGAGCTTTAACACATTGTACTGTTGACATTTATAGAATAATTCACACATTTCTTTGGTGTTTTCGTCACACTATGTTTTGAGGAATTAGCAGCACAGACCATTTTAAATATCCTTTCAAAAGCATTTACATTTTTATGAAACATTTGCTTTTGAATTGGCTATGAGATATAATGGTTTGGGGGATACTATATGTTCAGTAGTGACACTATGCTAAAGTCAAAATGAATAGTCATGGCAATGTCTTTGCTCCAGGGAATATGCAAAATGTTTTCGTGTGGCCTTTACAAATCAAGCAATGTGAAACGCTCACCTGCGCCACCTCTCCTGAACCACCATGCGCGTCATGCTCTGGATGCACTGGGCTCGGTAGTTCTCGTAATGCACGTCTCGCGTCACATCCTTCAGGTCCTGCATGCGGGTCCGGACCAGCATGTTCCTCAGCAGCAGGAAGTCAGAGTGAGCTGGGTTCTCCACTGAGCATGCAACCACAACGTCTTACAACCATGGTTGTAACTATGGTTACAACACTACACTAAACTACAGGCTGTTCCAAGGTCATTACTTGGTCACTTCACAGCAAAGACCTTAAAGTTCACTAGATATGGAATGAGTCAGCAAAATCATGTACAGTATATCATACAAGTGTAATTATATAATGTTAATACACAGTCACAATGTTGTAAATTGGTACAATAACAAATGGTTTCATCAGTAGTTGCCTCGTTTAATGATGTAACATGCCATCCAGTTAATGACAGTTTTTAGTGAACTGTGTGTTAATATTGTACCTTCTACAACACCCCATGGGTACAGACGACCTCTGAACCTGCGGCCTTTACTCTCAAACTGAAAATTGCTATCAATAACTGCAAATTAAATACTGTCCTGGAAAGGGAGTGTGAAAGAGAGATTATTTTTACTATAATTTTATTGTATTATGATGTTGAGGACGTGTGACCAAACCGGATCAATTTATAAGTAAACCAGGAATAACCTTCAGAATCTGGTCATGCTGCTTAAACTCCTCCTCATCTGAATCACAATCAGGAAACTAGTAGATGTTGATCCCAAAATGTTCAATCTCCTCTCGAATCTCAGACACAATGACATAACAGAGAAATGTATGCAACAACACCAGACATGTTTATGTCTCAAATTCACAAGGTTATCTGTACTCCTTGTTCTAAATATACAGTTGACAGACTGTACTGCTGAGTAAATCTTCACAGAGGAAAGATTTCCAACCAATTCTAGTATGGGAGGTCCATGTTAGATGTGTGTTCCAGCTGCATGCCTTCCTCTCTTTCCTTTGGGCCTCTGCAGGTGTCAGGCTGTCAGATTTGGCCAGCACAGGACTAATGTTGACCATTTCATGCAAGGCCCTAATACACTTCACATCTAGTGGTCGAAGACTGGAGAGTAAAGCGCGTACACACACACACACACAGTCATTTGAAGGGGAGGGGCCTGTGTATTGTGCTACTGCTTCTACTGCGGAGGCACCGTGCATCTACAGATTTCTTTGTGTGCTTTACATGCTATGGCACCCGTGGCCAAAGGGAGAGATGAAGTATAGCAGACAGTGGACTCTGTTGTCCTGGATGTTTTTCCGGTTCAGCCCACTCTCATCCCGGAAGTACTGCTCAAACTGTTGGTCGATGTAGTCTTCTATCTCCTTCCAGCTGAAACAAGCACATCTAAATACTTCTGTGAGAAACTACATTTAGTTGATCACATTCTGGCAGCTCTTACTGTTCCCTTAGTGACCTGTAAAGCTCCATTGAGCAGACATGTTTTACTCTTATTTTAGCATTCTGGTGTCCTATACCAACCCAGCTATATGCAGCTACAAGGTTGTTGTTTCATGTTTTCTATACTCATATTGGGCCTGTATTTAATAAAATGACACATTTTGACGTGCAACCCAGCAGTTGTCCCTGCCCCTGAAATGTGCTGAAACTTGCTGGAGATGCTACACATACAATAAATATAAAATATATTGTTTTGCAATCTGTTGGGGAATCCCCGCTGTTGGTAAAAAATTAAATAATGAATGGATGTTTAAATAAGCCAGTAAACCAATAAGCAATAAACCAATATTGCTCCAGACTTGGCAGCACCTATGTGTGTTGTTGATAGCATCTCCAAACCCTGGTGTGTCTAGAATGCTTAGCCGCAGCTTGACTCCCTTCTCCTCGATGCCAACAGTGTGCTTGATGACGTCCACCGTTTGAGTTATCCGTTCTACCGACATCGCACATACGAGCACACACACACACACACAAATGTCTGTAGTTCAACACTGTTGCATACTTTGGGACTAATGGGTCCCATGCAAGAACACTTAATTAAAGGTAAACTGATGAATTAAAGACAATACAGCATAATCTAGCCTCACCTTCAGCATTTTGGACCTTCCTGTCCTTGTATAGGTCTGTGAGGAACAGACTGTTGATCAGAGTGGACTTACCCAGGCCAGACTCCCCTACAAGCAGAAAGACCATCATCTATATGTGAACCTAGCTCCTACAGCAGCGTGGTGCTTTCAAAGAGGATTCAACTGATAACGAGACACAGGAAGAACACATGTTGGTGTGCTAAGGGCACCATTCTGACATGCGCCAAATAAATAACACCTGGATTTATTCCAGTTAAGCCACCCCGTACCAATTCACTCAGATGAGATACACCTCACCTGCTACCATGAGAGAAAAGGTAAATCCTTTCTTCACTGTCTTTCTGTGCACCTGATTGGGCAGTGTGGCAAAGCCCACATACTCCTTGCCCTGATCCTGTGGAAGACACGGCTAGTAAAACATCATTGTTTGCTCCAGTTATATTGTAACATTAGTATTATTCAGTCAAACAGCACTAGCATACAGTATACGATACAAACACATTTGAGCACGGCATCAATATCAAACCAGCAGGAACGCTTTCCAATGTAAGCCTGTAGTATGTGGATGGTGGCTGTACAGACACGCCAAACACACCTCTGGGGAATCGTAGGGGTCAAAGCATCCCCAGGCGCTGTGAGGTCGTGAGTCCAGAGACCCTTGGGAGGGCAGCGTTCTCCTCAGCTGGAGGGGCGGAGCCTCAGCGTCCCTCCACAAGCGGCGGGGCTTGTGAGGTGCCGCAGGCGAGCCGGACGGGGTTTCGGGGGCGGAGTGGGACCCAGGGAGTGTCCCGGGATAGCCGGGGAGTCTCCATCGTGTCCCCATGCCAGGTCCTCCTGGGTCAGTGCCTGGGGTCTGGTTATGGGTCCCTGGGAGGTGCTCCCCTGGTCGCTGCCCGCACTGAGAGGCTGGGTCCTGCTCATCAAGGGACAGACCGGACAACTGGGTGGGGCAATATTGTTAAAAAAATATTAATTTATACTATATATTTTTATTTTCATAGTTATTTTATTTATAGTTATTATTACTATTATTATATTATCATGGAGTGTGACCATTTTGAAGCCATGGTGATTGACGGCTTCTGTGTCACTGTCATTATTATACCATTAGAGAGGCTTGTGTGCATATGGCAGCATTAGCAATGCTACTGCTGCTGGTTACTGAATGTCATGTAACCACTTGGGCAGGAGGCTAGCAAAGCCTATTGATGATGTTAATCTGAGAAGCCCAAGGCCTACTTTGTAATGAATTGGCTTTGTGAATATTCTCACACACTAAGTCTTCCCACCGCAGGCTATGTGTGAAACTACCAGAATGTACACAGCAGTAAGGCCCACTCTAGGTCTGAGTTACTCCACCTGCCAGCTCTGATTACCCACAAACCTTTGCAATGGGTTTAACCAAGGATTTAATAGGACATTTAACATGAAACACACATACACTAAGAACATCTTAGTGTGTGTGTGTTATATAGGTAATTATATATATATATATATATAATATCTCCTTCTCTGTACAAGTCGCATATGAGGGAAAAAATACATAATATATAAATGTAGTTTCAACTTTCTAGTAACAAAGATAATTAAAAGAAAAATAATGACATCTCTATACGCTGACATTAATTTCAACATTAACAACAATATATTTACTAATCAAGTTTTATTCACAAAAATGACTTGAGACCTCAAGCCAATGGTAATCTATTTATCTAAGGCCCCTTCATAAAACACACCCTTTAGAAATTTCCATTTAGGAAAATATTATTTTAATATGAATATTTATAGCATTTATGGGTCAATAGCTAGGCATGGCATGGTTTAGAAACATAGGACATATATGTCCCCTCTACAAGGCACATACTTTTTACAGTCATGAAATTATGATTTTATAATAGCATATATGGATCAATAACTAGTAGGCATGGTATAAGGTCTAGAATCTAGAGTCTAGATTCTAGACCATGCTTACGCTTAGCTACTTACATACATGCTATACATATGAATATTAAAAATATGATAAAATAATCATTTCCAAAATGATTTTTTTTTTAATTGAAATGATCATTTAAAATGTATAATGTGCCTTGTAGTAGGGACTTAGCTGAACAGATTAAAGTTGGCCCTATGTCTCTAGACTGTTTGAATCCAATTTGAATCCAATTTGCTTGTAACTTTACCTTGGTATAAGGCCTAACATACATTTGTTATAGGTCTACATAATATATAGGCTACTGTATTATAATATCTCTCTCCCTCTCTGGCCTATGTTATGTAGCATATAAAATACCAATGGCCTATCAATTTGTGGCCTAATGAAGGAGACTATGGGTTACTACAGTATAATATATTGAGTTGATGGTTTATTAGGTGCATTTTTTCAATGTGCTTATCTAGCAGTGTAAGTGGATTCAGTATTGGATACTGCTATTTACAATATTTACTATGGTGATTGTGATAAGAATACTTTCTTATGTACCTTCTTATGAAGTGTAGTACTGGAATAACATAGAATTAGCTCCATCGTAAATGATACCCTTTTTAACATTCTTAACATCTGTCCCTGTGGACACTACTTGGTAGTAGGCCACAGTGGCATCTGGGAAGCCCTTATATCTCATAGCCAACTCAAAATCACAGTCATCAAAATACTATAAATGCTTTTGAAAGAATATTAAAATGGGTCTTAACCTGAGAAATGTGTTTGCCTTCAATCGTAAAGAAATCCTACGTATATACGTCTAAACAAGCATGCATGTATCCACATGCACACACCTGAATAGGACCAATTTCCAGTCTACTCTATTGACCAAATGTACACACTACTTAGTTTTTAAGGTAACTTGCAATGCAGGCATATCTTTGTGAAGTTGCTGGTGACATTGGCTAATTTTGGCATCAGGGCTGGTATTCACAAAGCATCTTAAGGCTAAAAGTAGCTCCTACATTGCTGATTTAGGAGAAACTCCTAAAGAAAATGGGCATGTCAGTCCTAAATTTAGGACTCCTAAATCCTAGTATTAAGTGTTTTAGCACTAATAGTAGCTCCTAAATCTGTGAAAAGTTAGGAGTCCTCTTGACTACCCCTAAGTCACTAAGACCAACTCCTAAATGGCTGCTGCAGTGTCAATGATCACCTCAAGCCCCTTTATGCTGGTGTCTGAGTGCCCAAGGACACTACGTCACTGAGGCAATAGGTGGTAGAGCCTTGGATGCTGAGCCTTTGTGTACTTTATGCTTAATCTATTGAATGACAAAATATAACATTAGTGCATTACAAAAGATTTGGGCTAATATCCTGCTACTTGAGGCACGTGTTTGTTATTTGAATTCTGCCATCTCTGTCCTGACTGCAAATACCACCAGAGATGATCACACTCATTGGTTGTTCTGAGGAGACCGGTTATAGAACCCTCTGACAGGCCATATGGGCAGGCAGAGTTTACATTTGTGGAACAATAGCTACGTTAAACTCTGTCCCCTTTCCCAGGAATTCCATGTGTTCATGTGTGATTTGTGTTGCATTTAAGTTCCATATTTATAATTGCAATTTAATGAATGCCTAATTTGTTCAAGTGCATTGGAGTAGAGTATGTGTGGTATTATTTGTAATACTAATTGTGTAATTTGTGTTAGGGCACTATTACAACAATACCCATCTTGAACAGTGTAGTTTTTATTTTGTCTTTTTTGGAAGTCATCAACGCTAGTTCTCACTGGTTTTTGCTACAAATTGCTCACCCCATTACAATGGAAACAAATGGCTACATACTTCAAGTTTGAATCATGTAAATGTAGATTTATTGTTGAAATAGTTTTAAATGTTGTAGCTGCCAATGAAGCAAACTGCTATTTTTGACAGGTAAAGCCCATGAACTCACTGACAGATCCCCTATCAGCCAATCATTGTTCATGAAACATGGCATCATCCATAGCAACAAGGTCAACCCCACCCTCTCTTAGCTTAAGAGTTCTTAAAATTCCTTAGTAAACATTTGTCTCAGCAGCTTTGTGAATACAATTTAGGAGGTCATTTTTAGTTAGGAACTGTTTGTGAGATTTAAGAGTACTCTTAGCAGTAAGATAACATGCTTTGTGAATACCAGCCCAGTTCTGTAGCTTTAGTTAGAGACAGTATTTCTGCCACAAACAGATTCTCTGGTAGACAGCTAAATTACTGTGTAGATTAGTTACCACTGCCACCTAGTGGCCATATTGTTAACAATTTTAAGGTTTACTAGAAGGTTTCTGGAGTTTATTTGAATGAGATTGATGAAATAAAGCTTTCCAATCCTGCCTGTCTGCACCCTTTCTATTAAGACATATATGCAGAAACTTGTTCCTGCAATGTGTTCACCAATAGACCAGGCACAAATAGTTGTAAATGTAATAAGATTTATTAAGAATCTTCATTTCAACACCATAATTCATTAATATCTTTTATCCTTTGTCATTGTTATTTTAAACAGTGACCATTAATCTAAAAGGCAGCCCAAAACATACAGGCGATTATATAACTTAAAACTTTCTCCATAGGGAAAACATTATGTATATTCATATATAATATCAATTTAGCATGAGGTCCAAGATCCTGCCCACGTTATAGTATTGTACATGGTCCCGAAAATAAAATACAAAAAATAAGGTTTTAACTAAACAGCGATCTACATGCGAAAACAAAACAAGCATGAATAAATCTTTGAATTATATATTCATACTGTATGCCAAAACATGCATACGGTCACAGATTTACAAAAATAAATCACAAATATTACAAAACTGAAAATTGTTAAGATTTGTAAGTATTTTTGGAAATATTTTTCTACTAGCTCACAAAAAGGGCAAAATTATATCAAAAACAATCGTGACAGTATTTCCCCCCCCTCCATTCTCTGTTCATCCGCATATACTGTGTTTTGTGAAAGTTGTCAGTGTTCAGCAAACAGAACAGAGTATGCATTGCACACACATCACACCCACGCAGACCCTCCATAAACATCTTGCTCGCAGCTACACAGTACATATGCTTTCCATCATGCACAGGGCAAATTCTACAACCAAAACTTAATCATGCTCCAGGTACAGTAGGATTAATTATAGTACATAATAAAAACATATAGCAAATATAACCAGTTATACATACATACATACATACATACAACTTGCTAGTCAAGAGGTAGGGCCATTTAGCATTCATTACATAATCCATAAATGCTAGGGGAACACACAATATGATGTGGGGTAGATAATCAATGTTTAATTATGAGATAGGCAGTGACAGCGCTGTAGCAGTGAAGAGTGTTTGCGTAATGCCACAATGATGAATAGAAGCCTAACAGAAAACGTTATGATGCAATTGACATTATTTCGTCTGTCCGAATTACAGATTGTGTTGAACCTCTCGTGACATAATTAGACTACAATAAATATTAGTAACCAGTCTAAAACATTCACAGCCAGTTTGTAAAGGTACATACCTTATTGTTCAAGATCATTAAGAAGCACATGTAAACAAAAAACAAAAGCAGTTAAATAATCTAGCAACAAACAGCAATAACTAAATCCTTCACTGAATGAATCCTATATCTTGTAGCTGTCCTGGAGAAACGTTGTCTGTTCAGAGGAAACTCATCTCAAGTTAAACAAGTGCATAGTGTCCATTATGGAGATATTTGGATATATCTAACAGTATAAGATAAGTCCAATTGTTGGTGCCTTTTAAAGCAAACAGAAGAGTGCATTATTGACCCAGTATAAAAACACTGGCTACCATCCTGACTGGAGTAATTCATTTAAGTCATTACAGACCATAAGCATGACAGTGACACTAAATATCGCATATCTCAATAATGTGCATCAGAGTCCACATTACAGTCCTTCACTCACTATAAATACATTTTAGCTCAGACATCAAATATGATTACTTTGGCCAATCCCATATAGAATGTCCCGAAGAGTAGAACTATATTGGTAATGTAGTCTCTCACTATAGACATGATGTGTCAGCAAGGAGGGCAACAGCCATCAATAGTAACCAAACATGATCCAAGCCACATGAACAGCTATAGTGTTGCTTTGCCTCATGGAAGCCTCAGTGCGATTAATCCACAATTGTGGATTTAGTGCCACAGCGAGCTTTCGTGGCTATAAAATTAGCCAACGCAATAACATTGGACGCCTAGTACCTCTGCACCTGCCATATCCGGCGTCATTGAATCTGTACATTTGCTACATGTACATACACGCCACTTTCAACTTGTCAGTCAAACAATGCTTTAGATGTACTGCGTTTTTGGAGGTTGGACACCACTGTTATGTGGTTCCTTCTCCAATTCAAGAGAGACAAACTGTGATTTGTCAATGCGAGACATTTCATAACAAGCCGTTAAATTAACCTAGTGATCTCTCAACTCACATGTATGGTCTACATGGCATCCTTGGCTCTTCCAGGTGACCTCACAGGACCCAAACTCAGAAGACATACAAGCCACAGCTGTAATGGACACATCTGGAACCTCTCACACACACACACACACACTTGGAATACACAACAGGAGAATAATTAAGGGAGATCCCTAATGCCTGAGTATGAACTGAGCTTATTGGTGTCAGTGCCAGGGAAAATAGAAAGGGAGCGGGAATGAGGGAGCAAAGGACAGACTGGAGAAGAGAAGCAAGTGGCAGAGATTAAACGGTTCTGCTTGCAGCCACGACAAACTCCATCCTGTCCAGAACCACTGAGTGCTTTAAGGTTTATAAACAGACACACACACACACACACACACACACACACACAACAGGAAGGTATAGACTATCACAGTCCTGTTGCCGTCCTTGCAGACATCACAGTAGAGCAGTCGTCTTGTAGCCCACTTCACAAACTAAAGGTTTGATCCAGGTGGTTCACAGGGAACATCCTTAACCTTCAGTCCGTTCACAATCAGCTCAACGTCGGACTTTCTTTCGTTTTTATTTTGTCCCCTACCTTTCAGGCTAACTTGAGTGTGCCGACGGGGAAGGGCGGAACCGTCACCATGGTGACGGGGTTGAGGACGGCAGTCTGGCCCACCAGCTGCGGGTGGGGGGAGAGCACGCCCGTGGGCTTCCCCAGCCCGGCCTGGCCCAGTACCCCCCCGTTCACCTGGGCCCCGGCGTGGGGCAGCGAGCGCTGGCCGAAGCTGTGGGTGATGTGGCCCACCACGGTGGCCTGGGAAACGGACACCCCCTGGGGGTACAGCGCCGGCAGGGCAGCCCCCAGGTGGGCCACGGGGTGCACCGTGATGTGGCCGATGGGCTGCGGGACCGTCATTGGCTGAACCACGGCGGCGGAGGACGACGACACGGGGCCCGGCGACGGAGCGATGTGCGCCAGGTGCTTGTGATTGGCCGACGGGCCGTGGCTGACGGCCTGAATGACCGACGGGTGGGAGACGGCGGCATGAGCGATCACCGTTGGGGCGGGGTGCGGGGCGATGGCCTGCGGAGGGGGATGGGGGCGCCCCGAGGAGGTCAGGATGGTGTGCTGGATCGACAGGTGGGGGGTCAGGACGGGCTGGGCTTGAAAAATGGCTGGTGGGGCTTTGGGGAGCGACGTGGCGAGAGGACGAGGAGCTGGTACGTCCTCATCCATGCCCTGGTCCAAGCTCTCCTCACCTTCTGTGGAGCACACAGACCTTACTTTTCCACAGCTGTTTACAGTGCTGCTAGGCTAGCAGAGCCAGCCTACTTGACAGGAAAGCTATTCAGACATTAAACACAGTGGAATCTTGAAAATCTGTTAAATAAATAGGTTGCGGTTACTGCTTAAAAGTGAGTAAATGAAGCGCTAGCATTGCGCCGGAATAACGGATACAGACTTGTGTTAGTGACAATGCTAACAGCCACTGACAGTCTACTGCCCCGCTTCCTTATAGTGTTGTCAAGCTTACTGGGGTTCAGCATCCAGTTGCTTACGTGACGTAGTGCTAATGGACGGAAGAGGCCGAGACTACAGGTCGCCTAATCCCCTTCCCCATGGACACACTTCTACAGCAGCTGCGGTCTTTAAAGTGATATTACAATTAGGCGGTCACTTTACATCTGTGCAGTTAGTACTAAAAGTCCTAAGCAAAGTCTCGCCACTCGTCAGCCATCTTTGAAATGGCCCTTGCAGTTATTTAGAAAACTATATTGAAATGAATGGGGAAAGCCATAACTGCCTATTCAATAGCCGCCGGGACATAAAAACTGCATGTATACAATCGCCAGTCAAATCTGATAAAAGTACCTGAAAACGTTTGCACAGGTTAAACAGTTGGCTTTCACCAGTGCATTTCATTTCATTATACAAGTGGCATGTCTCCGTTAATAATGTCTGTGGTACTAAGCACCGAGGAGCAGGTAGGTGGCTGACATCTTTCTCATGGACGCCTAGAGGTGGGCCAGGGGGTGACAAACAGAATGACCACTACAACACCATCTGTGGTACCTGATGCAGTGGAGGTGGAGACCTGGTCGTCTTCAGGCTGCGCAGTCTGCCGGAGCACGCGGTCTATCTCCACCACGTCCATGCACTGGCTCAGGTCGCTCTTCAGCTGGGACAGACGCTGCTGCATGGAGATCTTCTCCCTGGCCAGGCGCTCCATCTCGTGCTCGTATTCCTTCTCCTTGCGCTTCAGCGTCTTAGGAGCGGGCAGACACGGTACAGATCGAGGCCCGTTACAACCCAGAGGACTGTTACAGTGGTGCACACACCTGACTTCAAATGTGTCAGAGTCGAGCTGATATTGAGGGGAGTCGCATATGTGGCCTCGGGGTGTGGTTTCACTCTAGCCACTGTTGAAGGTGGATCGTGTAACGTTCAAACACACCGGGACTGAATGGAATTCTGCAATATAATGAGATAGAACCATTACCGAGAAATGGTTCAATCCCTTTATCTTATAGCACAGGTGTGCTATAAGGTCTACGTGAACAGAGCTCATGCCAGTGTATACCAGCATCACAAAGCAAGAACAGGGGAATTGACGCTGATGTAACGGTGTTACTCCCCCTCACATACACACAAGAATGCATTACACCACATAATCATGTGGGTGCCTGTGTGTAAACACGCGTGACCCGTGTCTTGTTAACCACATGTGCGCTACAACACGCTATGAACACACGGGTAGACCTACTCCTCTTTCCCTCGACCCATCACACCTGTCCTAAATCTGTCGCCCTGCCGCTCTGATGTCACTAGATAACTGTAGCCAGTGTCAACGTCAGTGTGGAATCCATTCTAATGGATGCTCTTTGACTGAACTGGGCGCTAATGTGGACGTGCGTCAAAGCATGCAGTGCTTAACGGAGGTGTGGGTAGAGGAGGGTGGTGGGAAAGAGCCTTTTGCAAAACACAGGGGGTGACAAAGTGTTCCTGTCTTGTGTCTGTGACCCACTTTCTGTGTGGGTCAGCTGACGGAGGAACACCCAAACAGCATGGCAGGCTTAAGACATTAGCGCAGATTACTAGCGCCAACAGTGAAGGGGGAGTGAGATTTGGGAGTGGGGGAGGGGTGGAGAGGTGGAGCGGTGGAGAAAGAATGGCTGGTCAGCGAGTGACGAGAAGAAATGTGTTTCACAATGCGGGAAATCTAGTCTTACATCAATTCTAGCCCGGCTAGGAAGATGAAGGATAAAAGAGCGTGCAAACACGTTCCTGTACTACAGAGCTCTATGTTGAGAAAGTAGAGGCGTTAACACTCTGCGGACACGTGACCTCCCCACACCAGAGCCCACTTTCCCCTCGGTTCCCTTCCAAAGGCAAATATCCCGTTTCGCAACTGGGGCCAGGACCACTTAGTACTTCCTGTTACAGTACAGTACAGAGAATCCTCTGTGCTGCATATGCTTTGAAATAAACGTTCTATTATTTTATTATGTATGTATAATTGTTTGGCGATACCACTTAAAATGAACATAACTACTAAATACATTGTTCACTGTCAACAGGCATGTAGCCTGTGATATGTGATATTATGCTTAATAGTAGTATTTTTTGGTGAGAAATATACCATTTATAAACTCTTTAGGAACTGTAAGGATGTTTCTAACACAATGGTAACAAGACACCAGGATATTAATATTACCAGCAAACTGGCAACAGTGTCTAGCTGCAAAGCTACAGGAAGTCATTCATACTGTATCTATGAACGCCAGAACACATGGAGTGAGGTTGGAATAAAGTTCTGGATGTTTTACTTTACATTGGATGCAAAGCCATGTGAACAACTTGGCTAACAACATCAACAACAACTTTTTGGTTTCTACAGAGCCTCTGTAAATGAGAACACAAATTGGTGCAAACTGCACCACACAACACTATACCCAGTCTTGGCATCACTTACAGGTACTTCAAACATTTTGACTACAGTAAAGCTATAGCAACAGCTCTTAAAGCTAAATCTTGTAACAAGCATCTTTCCTCTTTTGAGGTTAATATGTTTTGTACATGGGGCGGTTTTATAAATACATTAAGTAAAAGGATAAAAAAAAGTGTTTAAAATAATCAATACAGTATCACGCAAGTAATATATATATATATATATATATGTCGATATTTTCTTACACCCCTATTTGAATACAAATACAGTTTTACAACAACAAGACTATTGTACATGCACATTGACAGCTACACTGTCACTGACACTCACAAACATGTAAGACTTAAAAGGAGAAAAAAAAAGGCTTTCTATATGCCCGTGCACAAAATACCTACAACCACCCAGATGTGTTTGTGAGTGGGAGCGAATGCATTTATGTGTGGTGGAATATTAAGGGTCTTAGGTCTTTTATTGGGGGGGGGGGGGGGGGACCCAGACAGCCCCCAGCTGTCCCCCAGCAAAAATCACCACGGAAATGGCTGCCACCCATGGCCGTTGCCTCGGCAACCTCATCCTGGAGGATTGGGCCACTGGTGCGTCAGCTTCTACGGGAACACAAGGAGACATCTGATTGGGTGTCGCAGAGCGGAGGGTGATTACACACAGTGATCTGAGTGGATGTTTGCTGGGCGGTTGATTCGGATTGTTACCGCCCTCCACAAAACCACACAGTTCCCTAGGCACTGTTGCCCCTCCCCCTCTCCACATCAAAGGTTCTTATATGACTCACATGTTATCAGTGTGTCCAAAACAACGATATATCCCACACGTTTATTAGCGCTAATGCAGTCTGCCCGTGCACACACACACACTATCTGGGCCATGTTGTCGTATCACCCAAACCACACCTACATGTTCAGTATTTTATTTGCTTTGTCTACGCACACCCCACACGCTCTTTAACAATGATGCAGTGCACTGTGGCCGTGACAACAAGCATGTGTGTGCGCACACACACACACACACACAGTACCATGCAGACAAACAGAGGAACTAGCCTTCTACAGTGCAATGACCACCTGCTGCCTGTTGCTATGGCGAGGACGTGTGCAGGAGGCTTGAGAAAGCAGGTTAATAGCAGAGAGGCAGGCGTGCATGCGTGTGTGTGTGTCTCAGCACATAACCCCCTTGATGCAGCTGTGATAGGTCTACACCTCCATGCTCTTATCTCCTTGGAAACAATGCCCTTAGTGCATACACCCAGTAGAGGCATATCTCTCGCTCTCTCTCTCTCTCTCAGGGGAGGGGTGAAGGGGGTACCATGACGCCAGTGAGCTAACGCTAGCCATGTGCTCACAGCTCACATGGTCCAGGCAGCCGGAAATAATGCAGGGGGGGAGGAGACCACACTGGAATACACGGAGGGTGGAACAAGAGCTGTATGTTGCGTTGGACCAGCAAAACAGAATTTCATACTTAAAAAGAACATCATTGACTTAAAGGTATCAGCTATTGCAAACTAATGCACTGTCAAATTCAACAAATAGCTCCTCGCATTTCACTAGTTTACCGTTCTCTGTACGTGTTGAAAGTATATGCCACTTAACATAAACAAAGTGGCGAATACCGCTCGTGTCAACTACGCCGTAGCACTATGCTTTGCTTCAAAATGCATTTCGACGTGTGATCCTCCGCCACGGAGTGATAGTTTTGATTTGAGCTCGAAGTTAGCAAGAATGACAATTGTCATAATAATCAATTATTTATATTATATACTGTATATAATTTTTTTTTACCCTATGTTAAATTTATACCACAGAAATGAGAATAGGCAAGTAGACTGCAGATTATAAATTAATGGAAATGTCCCATCCCAAGGTAAGGTGAAAATATGTAAAATGTCTTCCATACTCTGTAATCATTTGCTTTACATCCGGCTGTTCTTCGGCGTTCACGCTACCAGGTTGGAGCAGCGGGCTGCGTTAGGTCGTTGCAGATAAATGTGCAACGTCTTTAATTAATCATAATGATGAATTATGCAGCCCAAATATAAGCACAGCTCTGTGCATCTCCATGTCTTTAATTCCAGTTTTAAGGACCAGAACAGAGTTTGGTGTGTATACTGGCATTGCTTGCAAACAGTAGGAACACACTGCACAGTTTTCTATGTTTTCTATGTCAACAGGAAAAAAAAAAACTTAAACTGGCCTTTTACTTTTGAAGACAAAAGCATGATGTCAACATGAGCAAAGCAACGATGTCTTGTGGAACTGCATGTTATCTTGAAACAAAAACCTCATCGGTCTCAGAGCCAGTAATTAAGGGCATAGCACCAAATCTGGGAATTAGTGTCAAGGAAAGTTGAGAGGATGTTGAGAGACCACACCTGTATATAACGCAAGGCGCTGCGGAGGACACTCAGGTTGGAGGTTTTCTTTTCGTCAACGTTGGGAACATTCTTCTTCAGTGTCTCAAAACACTCCTTGAGGTGCGCTCGTCTGAAGAGAGAGGGCCGAGAGAGAGACATGATGAGACCCATATGTTTTGCTGGCACTAGCCTGCTGAAACGCCCCTCAGCAAGACATTGAATCTCTACCACCCAAACTGGGGTTGTGACATGTCTTGAAGCAGACCTTGTTGTGAACGGGCAAGATTCAAATAAAACGTATTAAATCAAATAGAAAATCTCACCTGTTTTTTTCCAGTTTGTTGTGCACCTCCCTGGTTCCAGCCCTGAAAGCACACAGAAAACTAATTAAAAGGAAGTCTTTTATTTATTTATTTTTAAATTAATTTCAAGTTTTAACCTCACAAATATTACAACAAAGTAAATGTGAAAATTAAGCATAAAAACAAACTAACCCTCCAGGCCGCCGCTTCCCATCCAGTCCCCTAATATCGTCAACGGTCATCCCATTGGCTCGTGACTGAGAACTAGGCGAAGCTTGCAAGGAGAGAAGAGCATGCTGCGAGCCTGCATTGCTGACGGAGGCCGCGTATGGAATCTGAACCTGAGGCTGAAACTGGCTGTGATTCCCTCCGATCAGGAGCGGATTGGGCTCCAGCTTTATGTGCGGGGCGCATAGCAGATTATGATGGGGGAGCGGGTGAGAAGGCAAGCACTCCGTCTTGATGGGCGGAGATTCTGCTTTGATGGGCGCCGAACCGTTGGTCGTCGCCAAGGCAACGGCCGTGGACAGGGGGAGGGGCAACGGGGCCGAGGCCACCGCCGCGACCACGGGGACCATGGGTATGACGGCAATGTGGGCTTTGGGCGATGGGAATGAGGTTTGGGGTGGGGCGGATGATGGTTGTGGCTGTTGGTGGTCACCCCCCGAGGCATCATTGTTGGCTCTGAGCGGCTGGGGATCAGAGGTCATGACCTCCAGGCACCTTGACTCCACACTCCACACCTTTTGCTCATGTTCCTCCTGCTCTGTGGACGGAGAGTGAGATAATGTACATTTGTTTGCATGAGGTATTGTATAAATAGTAATACTAACTAACAGTGTAACAACATCTAGAACTTAGCATAGTTATAGAAGTAACATCTTACTAATCCATGCCTGTGGTGCAGAAACATAAATGCAAACATACATGCAAATACATAAAGCAATGAAAGCACACATTCAACAGCTTTTATACATGATAACCCAGTTTGTTATAGCTGGGTTTTATTAAAGGGAAACGAGGGCGTGTTTAATTCCAAGGTTGTGCTAATCTTTTAATGATGTCGTCATTATAAAATATGTCATCTTATAGACCCATTTTACTGCCGACGTCACGCAGACTTCACCAACATATCCGCACGCAGCTCATGCAGCAGAAATCCCATTAAGCCCCATATATAACATAATGATCTTTTGTAATAATCCTTACGACTCCACATAATTTCTCCTGCCATATGTCCTAGATGAACATTTTTCCTGTCCGTTTTTACCAGTATAAATATCTTCAGAGCAGGAATACAACCCATAAAATGCACTTACTCCGTTTTGGTCAGTTTACGGCGGACGTACACATTCTGGCACGATATCGCCTTGTACTTTTGCCTGCTAACAAAAGAAACAAAGCATGCCTAGAAGCTGCTGTGTGACGGGATGCACTAATATCAAGGTAGGAAACCCAGAACTACTATGTATAGCTGCTGAAGTGAAATATTTAGACAAAACGCAACTGTCTAACTGTCTAACGCATGTTTAGATAGTACGCAAATTAGGCCCACTGCAGTGAAACACAGTCAGAGCAAACAATATGCTAAATTACATTACCTAGCCAAAATCTGAAAATGTTTCACCATGTGAGATGATTATTTTAGCACACTATGTCAATCAGCATCATTTAGGCAATTTGCCAATGTGGCTGCAAGCAATTAAATATGTTATTTGGTGGTTAATGCTCTTGAATAGCTTGACAAGTCAATGGACTCCATCATACTTCTGTTGCAAAACCGTGCGTGCAGGCTAATGTACGTCATCGTTGGAAAACAGTAAATGGTTCCATTGGATCTATTATAGGTATGCTATCAGTATTCTCTCAACACCCTAAACAGACACACACATGATGCAATCTATGAGAGAGAGAGAGAGAGAGAGAGAGAGAGAGAACTACTTCCTAACTGGAGAGATTGCCGCCCACATCTGCCCCCTCTTAACATGCCTTTAGCCTTCTTGTTGAATAGGAATGGTTGTCAAGGCACCATTTAAAGACGCCTCAAGGGGGAATAATTGTGTCATGACAACACATGAACAGTGTCATTACACAGGCAAACAAACAAAATCCTTTAAACCCTCAAAAGTGATAGCAATCACAAATAATAGACGATATATGAGGGGTGAAAGTAACAAATTAACTGATCAAATGTTGCTGATATAAATGCATGAAAATTATAAAATAACTTAAATGATCAAGTGATTTGATAATTGTATATCTACAATTTTTGTTACTTCAACTATATTGATTACAATTTAAAAAATGTGTTACTTCCATTTATCGTTACCGCATGCAATATTTGTTACTTTCATTCATCGTTTGCAGCAGGGTCGGCTGCATGGGGCATTGACGGGCAATGCCCCCCCAAATGGAATGCTTTGCCCCCTCAAACAAATATTTTATATAACATTATAACATGTACATAATTGTACACCTTCCTTGTTCTTATTTTCACTCTCATTTGCTTTGTTAATGTGTGTCCCCTTAAAAAACTGAAATGCCCACCCATTCCCATCATCCTGCACCCGACCCTGGTTTGCTGCAAGCAATTTTTGTTACTTCAGCCAAAAGCCACGCCCACTCACTAACCAATCGAGTTCATAGCAAGTTAATTTTTGTTACTTTCACCTTTCGTAATTATATGCAAGTGATCACGCATGTTGCTGACTGGCTTGGGTTTACCTTTAATAGCAATTTTATGGGATCTTGTGTTACTATGGATACAAGAACACCAAAACCAGAGGAGGTGAGGGATTCCTCAAACCCACACGCAGATCTATATATTGCCCTCATAAATAATCTGCTTTAACTTTGTTGTGGCTAGCATAGCACACCAATAAACATTTGTGAATCTGGTCCTCTCACGTCTTTATATTGAATACCACATGTCCTGTTGTAGCTGTGTAGTAAAGGATGGACTCAGACAGGAGTCCAACCAGAAATATATTGGGAAATAAACTACTCTATCGCTGTGTCCCACCCATGGACTGCAGTGCAGTGGAAGACATTACTCCCTCCTTTATACGATTCTGTGGTGATTATAGGTGGTTTTCCTGATTCTTTGAGTACCCCTAGAAACTCAATCACTGCCTTTCTCTAGATTGTAACAGCAAAGGAAAACGTAAATTGCATAACTCTCGTTTTGAAGTAAGAAAAGAGGCGGGACAAGACGGAGAGCGTGTCCTACGTTCCCCCTGTATTTGACTCGCCACTGTCAGTAGACTGAAAGGGGAGGGTAGCAGTGCTAGCACGTGGTGGCTGAGGGCGGCCCAAGCACGCGGTATGCAAGTATGTGGAGGAGTGTAGACTGACACGTCACCACAGTAGGGTGAAACAAAAAGCTCTACTCCCTATGGCGATTGTCACGTCGATTATGGGTGATTGTGTTACCTTCACAACCCAGAATGTTCAATTTACAGAAGACCAGGCAAGAACGCCGAGACCGCCTCACATACGGGAGAATAAATAAATAAAAAAGAGAGGGGGGCGCCTGTGTGTCATGAGATAGCTGAGCAGTGTCAGGTCATTATGTAAAGAGCAAGCCTCTTGCCACCGCCCTGCCGACCAATATTGTGACAAATTACCTCGAATAAATCTGTATTGAAACCTATCAAATCAAGGGGAAATATGTTAAATTGTGGCCATTAGCCATTAGCCCTTATACTCGGCACTTTTACTTCGACGTCCTATGTTTTACAATAAAGTAAAAACTTAGATCACGCAACTTGGCTGTAAAATATTTTTCTATGCAGCGAACCCAGAGAAAATATAGAAGCAGCAACACGGCGTGTGTTCTGTCATATCATTTTACACACACGAACGATTAAACTCGTAGAGCGCGAAAAACTGTTTTCTAAATATCTCGGACAATTTCCGCGTTGGAAAAACGCAACTTGAGCAATTCGAAGTTGTCGTTGTGTAGTTTCTCTTTGGGTATGTCCAACAAAGGACACTGGGTGGGTTTCCGCTTCTTATCGACGGGTCAGTTAAATGCACGATTAACACAAAATAGTAAGGGACTGAGATTCAATCCCAAACGTTTAGGGATTTATTCCAGATAATATTGTTCGGGACGTCTTGCCTTTCTTTCACGCGGATCACTGATAGCCGTTTGACACAACTTACCACGTGCGATCTGTTGTTGCTGGGCTTGCCATTCCAGATATCTGGCCGCCTCCAAAAGCGTATCGATGCTCATTGCGCGCCCCCCTCACGGTAGGCGACCCGGTTGCCCGGGACGTAAGTAAAAACAGCAAGTGGTAGTATCCAGAAAGGCCGTATGCATGAACAACCCCGGTGCTACAATTAATAACAATCAGATTTCTCCCAAAATACACGGGGGGCTTAATTCGATTAAACCGAATGTAAATCCACGCATACGTAAAATATGATTGCACCAAGATGGCGATACGAGCACGAGAATACACACAACAAGTCGAATCGTATTCTGGATCAGATCCGCCCCCTCGGATTCTACCCCGCCTTGTTACTACAACCTCCGACAAAACACGGCAAAAATCACCTATGAAGACCGGGGAGATTTGACATCAATGCCAATGCGCGTTTTAGCGGATATTTACCACGCAGTCTATCTAGTAATTCCTTCCCCTGTATTCGATATAATGTCACTGTACATTTAGTTGCTTGTCGAATTGAAGGATAACTCATGTCAGCATGCACAAGCATGCCAGAAAACCTGCAAGGAAACTCCCTTCCATTTGATCCGTCACCTGGGGTTTTACTCCAGCCGCTGGCCCGCAGCACATTAAAACAGATCTATGCCAGTGGGCCAATGAGCGTACAGAACAACAAGGCATGGTGCTTGTCCACATGGGCACCCGCCCGGCCCGAGCGCGGTTCATTTGCATGGTGAGAGCGTGACTAGCCTTCCTGCTGTCTCGGGACCAGACCTGTCAATCAAACAAGTAGCGGGTGTTTTAAGGTGTTCAACATGCGAACGGTTGTTAGCACGCCAATTTAATAACAACTGCATAACATTAAGATATAAAAAAATACTTTTCTAACTAAATTAAATGTTCACTTTACAATGCATGCATTGTTTTGTCATTTGTATCCCACAGCAATGCCCCTTTACATTTACTTTCACTTTCTGTAAGACGGCTGCATTTAAAAAAAATGTGTCCCATAATAAATAATGAGGCCTGTGTGTGGTGTGTTGTATATTCAAATATCCTGTCCATTGTAGGCTATTAGTCTGTATTTGATTGGACATGACAATGTGGGGCCACTATCACCACATCACAGGATGAGATCAAGCAGCACAAGAGGGGCACTGCACATGCACAAACACACTCCATGGTAATTCTACAGAATGTAGACTGTACATTGCACTGACAACATTAGGTGATGAAGTGAGACAGATAAAGAAAGCGAACTGAAGATATCGAAGGTGCTGCTCATTTCGCAAAAGGCCGTCAGACAAAATCAGGAAGGATTACATATATACACCTTTATTTAACCAGGTAAAAAGACTAATTGAGATTAAAATCTCTTTTCCAAGAGTGATCTGGCCAAGAGGGCATCTTAAAACGTCCACATACAACATTTAAACACAATGTCCACCATTCAATTACAGCACCACATTAAATGAAAAACATGTCATAGTCAATTAGACGTGAGGCAATTGCAATCCTTGTCCCTTTTCACATCCCCTAAAAGAAATAAAAAGTATTAAAATTAAATCAATTCACGCAGCTCTAAGTCATTCTGTATATAACATAGGGGGAAGGAGCAATGGGGTAGGTTACAGGAAAGCCGAATGGGCCACGTGGAGGGAGTGGGGTAGTGGTTCACATAGCCTACAGCAAAGAGTTTGTTAAGAGAAAGGGAGAGGACTGGAGTGTAAGGGGGAATAAGAGGAAGTGAGGCTGGTATGAACTGACCCACTTAGATATGCTGCATCACTAGTGGATATTTAAAGGCGGACAGGAAGAAATGTCACGTGTGTGTGTGGTGGGGAGCTAACCTGAGAAGGAGCGGCTGTTAAGAGCTTCTAGGGAATTAGTCAATGGATTATATTTTACTCTTTTCCAATGGTGTTAACACTTTAAGAAAACACAAGTGGCTAAAACAATAAACCCATCTTATTCATTTTGAGTTAGGTGACAGCAGGCCTTCATTTAACAGTTAGTAGATTAAATAAGTATTTTGTAGCAGACGGGTAAGACCAGTCTTGACGTCAGCTTAGACGTTTTTCATCTTGCTCAAAAATGCTTGAGAAATCACACCAGAACAGTCTCTCTTGATCAATCAAATCCACTTTAATCTCAAATCAGATTGTTATTACTGCAACATTGTGTTAAATGGGTCTTTTAACGTTTGACTAAAGTCAATAAGGCACTAATCTGCCATTACAAGAAAGCACTAGAGGGCGCTATATTCTGCATCATGTTCCAACCTGAGTGAAGAACTGTCTCCACAAAGTCTTTTACCACCACATAGGCTTCTGCAGAAATTCTAATAAGTCTGGTCACGTAACTACGTAGTATCGCTATATCATCGTGATCTCGCAAACTTCAGTTTTATTTCGCCGTGAGAATCAGTCTGGAAAGCCTCTGACTAATTTTTAATGTGTCCAAGTAGCAACTGAACTTTCCAATCAGCGTTGTGTTTATAGCTATACGGGCGTGGGTGGGTTAGGTGTGCCGAACATGGTGCCGTCCACAGATGGTTCATTCAAGCAACAAGTTTCTTTTTTTTTTTTGAAAAGTATAGCTATTAACAAACAGTTTCAACACGGCTCCCCAGATGGACTTGTGACAACAATTCCTCTGGCATGTCAGGTTAGTAAATACCTGGATGACACACAAACCTATATTAAGAGTGCTGTAGCCACTGGCATAACAGTCTTCCTCATTCTATGATATAGAGATATAGAAGAGAAAAGCTACAGCTTGTAAACAATCTATTTATTTCTGCATTTATGATACAGAGGAAAAAATATTGATATTCAATTTGGTACCCTGCCCGTTTTTTGCATGCCCGCTTGGCAAGCATGAGAACCAAGGAGTCATAAGCAGGCATGAAAAAGGTTAAGAGTGGAAAAAAAAAAAAGGAAAAAAAAAAACTTCCTTTTACAGTAATTTATGTGGTTGCTTGAACTTTACTCTAAATATGTAGCACTTTACAGTAAAACATTGTTCTACCCCTATGGTTCGACCACATTTTTTACAGTATTATGGTAAAAGAAAGATAGCATTTTTAACATGTTGTTGTACGACATTTTTTATGGTATTATTGTAAAAGAAAGATAGTAGCCTACCTCTGATTTGAAAGATTTAGAAAGACGTCATATATTTACCATGAAAACATTAGGAATACCTTGCAGCCATACTGGTCCCGGTGATCCTAGCCCTGATGTGTGGGCTGTTGAACTTGGCCGCTTCATTGCAGCCAATTTCTATTACAATGATCCTGACAACCACAGCTGCCAGTATTTTGTCATTAAATAAACAGCTAATATTTTACAGTGATAGGGAAATCTTTCTTTAACGTATAAGCTATATTTGACATGGTCTCACGTTTCAAACAACATTTGCAAATATATGAGTCAGCAAATAAGTCAGTGTAATTATGACAACATATCAATGTGCTTTATATAATATTACATTTTTTCAGTACAATGTTAAAATATTGAAATGCATTCTGGATAATACTCTATTCAAAGCATACATTGGCTGTTAAATATACAGCATACTTCTGCTATTACACAGTGAAATATTATTTTACAGTGCAGTAATGTACTTCTTGCAGAAATAGGTGCAAACATTTGTGTTTATTGCTGATTGTATTTTTACAGGTGTTTCACTGTTACAGAAGCTGTAACCATTCTAGAGTTTATGATTTGACAGAAGCAGGCCAGTATGTATGGTCTGATGAACCAGCTAACACATGAGGATCTCAGTCTGAGACCTTACTTCACAAATACGCTACCATAGTTTCATGTACGTTATTCTATCTTCTTTGTTTTACCACCCACCTAATTTTTATGCTTCATAGTCAAGGTTACAAAAAATTGTAGGCTACGCCTACTAATTCAGTTGGTGGTTAAAGGTCGAGTCAGTCATTCTGGAGCAAGATCGTTAATATCTGAACTAACAAAAACACGTCTTCCTTCTAATACCATCGGTTGCTACATCAAAAGCTCCGCCCCCCACATCAGAAACACATTGCAAAGGCTACAATAGTTTTGCTGTGGCAGTCCGCTAGCCTGGTCACACTCCATTGGGAATTGTTCATAGTGTTTACTTGGTATAGACCTCTGGTAAACTTTGAAACTATTGAACAGTGCTGAACCATTTAGAAAGATGCTTGACATCAAGGTCATCTGAACCGCCAGCAGGCTGGTTGTGCTAACGCTAATGCGAACAGGGTTTCCAGACTATAATCTCAGTGAAATATATTGATCTGAGAGCAATAGTCGGGCGGAGCCAGGCTAGCAGTCCGCACCACTTTGTTTGTTCCTTTTACACGCAGCTATCTGACTGTGAGATTAGCAGAATTTGGCAAAAGTGTTTTGCCTTAGAATTGTTGACTCCACCTTTAGTATACCAAACCGTTTCAGAGAACTGTGCAAGGTGCGTTGCAAACCTGACGCCGTGACAACTGTTGCCAGGATACCAGAGAGAAAGAGAGCAGTAGCGTGGGTGAGCGAGCAGATGTGTGTGTGAGCAGACTCGGGTACCATACATCATTGATGAAAGATCTCGAACTCTCCCTGCTACCTCTGGATGTCTGCGATTCTCCAGACAGTAAGGGTTTTCCAAAGAGATGAGAGGCCTGAAGAAGATAGTGTAGAGGGCTGAAGAAGATAGTGTTAAAGGTTATTGTACTGTACATCTAAGGAGATCTGAGCAAAAACGCTCTAATAATAAACTTGTGAGTTATATAAGAAGCCTACCCACTGCCTTCATGGTCAGGCCATGGATTCCAGATTCTTATCCATGTGCGATGACAGACAGCCTCTGACTTGGTAAGGAAATTGTGCGGCATCAAATTAATAAATACACAGCATAAACTATAAATACACAAGACTGATCTCTGGGGACAGAGGACTGTTGATAGCATCCATAAATGTGTTAGTTATGTTTAAACATGAGATCATTTCACATTTTCAAGTCTTGAAATCTGATCAGCCAGCAGAGGTGTCAAAATTACACAAAGTTTTAAAAACAACCCTGGTGAAAGTACTGATTTAACTTCAATCCATCCATCTTTATCCACTTATCTGGGTGGGGTTTGGTCACAGGGGCAGCAGCTCCAGCAGGGGACCCCAAACTTCCCTTTCCCGAGCCACATTATCCAGCTCTGACTGGAGGATCCCGAGGCATTCTCAGGGAGGTGTCCAGGGGGCATCCTTACCAGATGCCCATACCACCTCAACTGGCTCTTTTCGACACGAAGGAGCAGCGGCTCTACTCCCTACGGATAGCAGAGCTCCTCACCCTATCTCTAAGGGAGACACCCTCCTGAAATAACTCATTTAGGCCGGTTAAACTTCTATACAAGTAAAAAAGTACAGGATCTAAAATTTATTAAAGTGAAAAGTAGAAATTAGTCATTTTCTAAATACGTTTGTACCAGATTGTTTTAATAAAATGTAATCAAAATGTTATAATACATCCTGATATAGTGTAGAATTGCTAGGACCCAAAACTCTTCACATTGTGAAATCAACAGCAGTATGTGTATGTGGGTTAAATTTAATTATTTTTCATTGCGTTGACACAAAATTGATTCAATGTAGGCCCTATATACTTCCCATTTTAGATTCCTTTCTCAGACTTAGCCACAACCAAACCTATGTAATCTACCTTCAGGACAATTAGCACATTTACATATTCTTTTCAAAACTGTTTAATAGTAATTCAAACCCTAACACTAAATACAAACATATTGCAATCGCATAATATCTGAAAACTGTATTACACATTGCATTAAAATATTTAAAACAATTGTTTTATCCCATTGCCAGGGATGGATTAGACATGCCTAAATATTGTGTATTGCCCAACATGACACATATTTGATATTTCACTGCCTGTCAAATTCTCAACATATTAAGAGGTAATTTACATTCAGACAATTAAAGCAAGGAGAAATGCTCTACAACTTCTCCTCAAAAAAAGTTAATACCAAAATTAATGTTATATTTACAGATTTTATTTAATTATGTTTCAAACAATGACATTAAGATATAATGATACACAATCATTTATTTTTTTTGACTGCATGTGTAATTGTGCGTGTGTGCACGTCGACAGACCAGTGAGACCACATAAAGCAGAATGAAAAGTCCCGTGAGAGTTCACGAGGCAGAGAGAACGCAAGCGACAGGGCGCTGGGGGATTCATTTGGGCAACACACACACACCGAGAGGCAAGAAGACCTTTCCCTCTCTGAAACACACACCTTCTTAATGGTCGTGTTTGTGCTAACAGCAGCATAGGGATTAAGGTCCTGTGAGTGTCTAGTAAAAAGCAAGTTGTGAAGTAACAAGTCATGAATGAAAACAGTGGGCGAGATGCTGTCTACCACTGGCTGTCCTCAGAAAATCTCAGCCTGGAATCACAAGAGGAGAGATGGCAGAAATGTTCTCTTGTCGTAAAACGTACACAAATACACATGCGCGCGCACACACACACACACACACTCACTCACTCCCTCCCTCCCTCCCTCGCCCACCAACCAGAAGATCAACTGATTTAACTAAGAGGTTGCATCCACCTGCTATTTCATCATATTACCTTCAACCTGGACTTGCATGTTCCACCTAGCTTTTCACCCCCGCTTCACATCATCTTGCCCATGAAGCTAAAGACCGGAACAGTGGAAGGTTTAATGACGACTTTTTTTTAACAAACCCCTTTATCCTTTATGCAAGGGGTGCAATCGTTTTTTTTTTTTCTTGTGCACCGTCAAGTTACCCAGAATCCACTTGTGCCAGCACACAAGGATGTTCACCTTTGACTCGATGGAAAATCATGACAACCGTATGCAAATTAGGCAAATTCAACAGTATACATTTTTTTCTCGTTTAATTCACCATGCAAGGATTACTTCTTATCTTTTGAGTGTAGTTATGTGTCTGAGATTGCGTGACATTTATTAAGCGTACCCTACATCCAGAATAATTTACATAAAAGGACAATAGTCGTCTTGATACGGCAGGACCAGTGTAGGGAAAAGGGGTGGGTGTGTGGGATGGGGGGGGGGAAGAGAAGCCAAAGTGGTTTGGGGTGCATGGGGGGGGGCGGGAGGTTGATTGGGTTAGGCTGGGGTGGGGTTACAGGATGCTGTTGGAGTAGATGGCGGTGTGGAGGGGTGTTTATTTACAAGGTGGTCTCAGCGGCACTCCCAAACTTTGACTGTCTGATCGACACTGCCCGTCACCACGTAGGGAGCAGTCTTGTGGAAATCTGCAGGAAGTGGGACAGATAAACTCAGGTATTCAGTGACTAGTTCATATTTATGTGTACACCCTTTACATCAAACTGTCATGAAGGTCTGCACAGCTCAGCCTGCTTTATTCACGGTCCCGTGAGTAGATAACATTGTTTTACACCAGGCGCCATAACACGTTTAGTTTTACTGGCCCGCATTTATGCATTTGATGTAGAAACCAGCGCAGTCCCGAGCGCAGAAACCATTTTAAGACAAGGTTCACGTCGTGATTCACGAAACATTCTTATCTCGTCAATCAGGCTGCAGCATAAGAATGATCAGGCGGTGGCACTTTACATTATGGAAGCAATGAATGAGCTCTGTCTCCCTCACATAGACCCAAGTTGGGGCTGCCCTGAGAACGTGTGGCTCTTTGGGCAGAGATAATCTGGTGGTGTCGGAACATCAACTGACACCCTGTTAATCGGTGCAGTATTGTGCAGACCCACACAAGACAAATCTATGGCGACAACCTTCTCTGGAGTGCACAACATGGTACAGTTCCCCTGCTGATCCTAGACAGAGTATTTTATAAAACAATATTTTGCCATAGGATAGATATTTGTAAATGATGACTATGTGGATGCATGTGTTTGTTGCTTTGTTGTTTTTGAGTTGTTTTAAGGTCTTCTTCCCGACATCGGTCAGTAAGAAGGTCTTAAAACAACTCCTCCATCAGATTTAGGCTGCATTGCAATTAAAAGCAGACTCCAAAACTTGTGTAGACAAGGTGAGAGTTGATGTGATGTTTAATCATAGGCTCTACTCCAAATTGATACATTTGGCTTTGAGTGGAAAAGATTTGTCATATGCTCTTCATTAATGAGGGACCTAGTCTGGGCTAATTTCTTCCCACACAGGTTAACACATCCATTCTAAACTACAAGCCAGAACAGTGTACATACACAATGCTTCCGCTTAAAAAGCAAGCGTGGAAGAATGTAATCTCACCCAGAGAGGTAACAAAGTGTTCATGGGCGCACAGGGTCTTCATGCAGCGCTTGTTCTTATAGTCCCAGATCCTCAGAGTTTTGTCGTCAGCACAGCTCACTATGAAGCGGCCTCCAGGATGTACCAACACCCCGCGCACCCAGTTGTCATGACCCACCTGGGGAACACAACACAGAGCAGCCACATAGCATTTGTCCTTTGAGCACAACACAAACAGAAAACAAAAGGATATAGCCTCGGCAACACAAAGTCAAACAAACCACACGGCATTTAAAAAACATTTGGTTGTCATGACGAACCTACGGGGGAAAATACATGTTAAACACACGCACTACTCACCAGAGTCATAAGGCACATGCCTGTACTGACGTCCCACATCTTAATGGTTTTATCTCGGCTCCCAGAGAGAAGGAAAGGGCCGGGCTTTCCACTCTTCTTATTCTGGGAGAGAAGAATATACAAATGGGTGGTTGCTTTTAATTTGGCTATGTGCAACCAGTGTATGTTATTATGACAGTCAACAGTCCAAGACCCATGGATGCATTTTGTAGTAACCGTTAGACATGTCTTCATCATCTATTATAAAAAATAGAGATGCACCCATCGATCGGCCGGCAACCGGAAACCAACTGTTTTCAGCAAAAATGTATAGTTTTTTTTTTTTTAAGACATACTGGTGTCACAGTATATTACGGATTCCCCATTCATTCATATAATCATACACACACACACACACACACACACACACAATGTATGTGGGGTAATAATATATCAGCACCTTTCCTTGTGACTAATGTAGTCCGTCAAGGTGGAATACTCTCACCTGTCCTTTTTAATACAAGTATAAGACTGGATGTATAGTGGGCAACAGCCTTATTAACCACCTTATATTTGCTGATAACTTGGTTGTCATGTCTCCCTATAGTGCGGGATCACAACTGCTCAAACTATGGTGTTCAGTTTGACATAAAATGTAACTCTAAAAAAGAGTTATTATGATTGTTAGAACTAAGGAAGATCAGAAGTAACTAACTTTTCCATTATTTGTTATGGCGACCAAGTGGAGCATGGCAGACGGCAAATCAGATGATATGTTAGTGGAAGAGAGCATCAAAATTATTTGAGGCCTACAAAAAAAAATGCCTTCGGCGGCAACGGCATGCTGTCGAAATCGAAAGTTTAAATATTTAACTTGTTGCCGTCCTCCATAATGGCAGCCCCAGAGCACTGTTGACGCATGAGCGACAGACAGCCATACCTCTGAGCCGGTGGCCTCCAGGATGGTGGGGTGGGCGCTTTCGGGGGCCCAGGCGATGCACTCCACCACATGCTCGTGCTCCCGCAGCTCCGCCTTGCACTCCTTGGTGGCGGCCACCCACACGCGCACCGTCTGGTCGTTGGAGCAGCTGGCGAGCAGAGAGCCATCCTGGTTGGGACGCACCATCCTCACCCACTCCCTGTGGCCCGTAAACGTCTTCACACAGTACCTGGAGACAAGGGCAGCGTCAGCCTGAGGTAGGCCTGGGCAATAAAACTAGAACAAGAATTATTGCAATACAAGTTTCCTCTACACGTTATTTGAACTAATTATTTAGTTAAAAACATTATCGAGCGTGTAGACTTAAAACTAGCCAGGCGAGCTGAGCTACCGGTAATACTGTCATGGAGAATGCTACACAACGACGAGTAGCACTTTAAACGTACACTGGAATGGTTAAGTGATTGGGAAAACAAGCAGGATGAAAATATAATGGACACAACTATTAGCCCATTTAAATGATCATCTTATTGCTAAGCAGGGTTCGCTTAATCCACGTAGTCACATTCCATGAACCCGGATTCAAAAGGTTCATCATACGCATCTCCACCCCAGATATGAGCTACCTGGCCAGACATATGTTCACCTAGGAGCATAAGTCAGCCTTGACTTGAAAGAAATAATGATTTGACATTTATTGTGATAATTATCGATGCAGATATGTCGATAATATGTTTTTGCCTTAGATGTACCTTAACGTCTCAAGTACAGGAGGCTTAAGCAGCCTATGCATACGTACCCAGTGGAAACCTCCCACATCTTGATAGTTTTATCTCTGGAGGCAGACACTATGTGATCTCCGTTGGGCATGATGGCTACGGACGACACATTGTGGTCGTGGCCTGCGGGGGGGGGGGGGGACATTAGAACACCACCATCATCACCACTATACAGGTTAGAGAGACGCACACACACAGTTCTGTATTGGACATAGCGGAATACGGTGTCCGGCCCGCCACCCCTTACCGTGCATTGTCTGGATACAGTCAAAGCCCTGGAAGTCCCACAGTTTGATGCTCATGTCTGCAGAGCATGACGCCAGCAGCTTTCCCGTCTGGTCAAAGGAGATGTCCTGCACAGAGTCTGTGTGGCCCTTCAGGGTACGCTCAAAGTCCCCTGCCTCGTAGTCCCACACCTACACACACACACACACACACACACACACACACACACACACAGAGCTGTGGGGTCACGTCAGACACACATGCAGTGGCTCAAACCAAACTACTTTTGATATACAACACCCTTAATGTGTGGCATTAAGGGGTCCAGTTAAATGTGAATGCCCTGGTCTCTTCAGTTGATTTATAAGTGCTTAAAACGAGGATGAGATTAGAAAAGACGGATGAGTAAGACATTTTATCGTTGCTGTGGTCTTGAGCATTGAGCCACCGTTGCCTCTGACAACAGCATCACCCCATGTCCACGTAGATGAGCAGTGACAAAGCAGGAAAAAACACAAGGAGGGAGGGAGGAAGCAGTGGGGATTAGCTGAGCACAGAAAGGGATAAAAGCCTTCAGATCTGCAGTGCAGGTTTGATCTGATGGGGTAGAGACTGGGGATGCTTACACTAAAATTTGAACGTAGACTAGTCAACTAGTCTGAAAGTAAGTAAACACTCAGAAAACAGTCGAAATGTATCACAGTCTATAAGGCTAATTATGTGCATGTCTCATTAGCTGCTGTGTCCGAGTGGGGATCACTACCGGTAGGCTTTCCCTCTCTCCTCATTTTATAAATATTCTAAAATTATCATTACGTTATATTATCATCTTCATAAATTACAAAAGCAGAGTGCAAACTAGTGAACTACCGCGCCGTTATGCACGAGCAGCGGACCAAGTGCGTTACGTAAATCTCACTTTATATAGATTTTTACCGTAATACTCCTGTCGTTGTCATGCCTTTGTTGGTACAATACATCCATGGCCTATAGGAACAATATTTTCAGGCTAATCGTAGGCTACTAATCATTGTCAGGTAAACAAACATGCTGAATTTTAATTGTACATGGTTAAATTCAAAGCAGAGGATGTGAATTTTGCTGCTATAATGATTGTTAACTCCATTTCATCCACATTGATTTGATTAGCTAGTAGCTACTGGTACCTGCTGTGTCAAACAATGAAGAGGTGAGTATCTGTTTTCTAGCTGCCCTTCAAAAGTTCTGAGTCAATATGTGGGAGAGGGGTTAGTCCTAAATCCAATGCGCTCCAAACTTTACTCGCAGCATCAACAGCGTTTTAAGTGCAGACAGGGAGAGACTGACTGACCGAGTGAACAAGAACAACTACTTACTACATTGAAAAAAATTTATCTTTGTAACAGACTAGTATTTCTGGTGTCGACTAGCGAGGCTGGCAACGCTTAACAGACTTACCGCGCACCTCGCATCTCTAGTAGAGGGCCGCTAGACTATGATAGGCTGCAGGACTCTCATATGTCACATGCTAAAGCTTTTGCACAAAGCCACTGCTGCAAGTGCTCAATCACCACACAATTTAGTGCAGCAATATTCTATTTGCAAGTACACCTTCTATAGCATTCTGCTATGTGATTTGTTATTAAATCACATTATTGATGATTATTATTATTTACTATTTAGTTGCAGTTTTTAAGTTACTCAATGTTATAAATACATTGTACGCACACAGTTAATTCCAGGCGAGATGCTACATTGTTAATAGGGGTGTAAAACAACAGATACACCCGAGTATCGCGATATTAGGTATTGTATTGATTCTCTAAAACACTATCCATACTCAATGAATGTGTAAAAGGGAACATGTACACATTAACCTCAAAAGAGAGGAGAGATGCTCGTTTCCAGATTTAGCTTTAAGCTCATTTCCATCAGCAGTTCCTGAGCAAGTTAAATTGCTTAGAGTATGGTAATACATCGAGCCGTGGCCCCTGTACAGTGACACGCATCACCAGATCCTTGCCAATACACAGCCATAATCGTTAAGACGCCTACCTTGATGGTGGCGTCCTCGGATGCCGTGACCATGACGGAGAAGACGGGGTGGAAGATGACGCGTGTGACAGGCGCACGGTGCCCGCTCAGGGCGTATCTCTCTGGAGGGCGGGGGATCCACTCCTTGGGGTCCCTCTTCTGGCCCATGGGGCCCCCGTGTGTCATCTCCTCCTTCGCCTCGTTCAACTTGGACTCCAGCTCCATCACCTGGAGGAGGGGAGGAGGGGGGGAGGGGGGGAGGGGGGGGGAGTGCAGAGAGAGACGCACGTCTGCTTTAGCGTCTGGTCCGGGCATGTCAGTAAAACATGAACATGGTTTAACCATCATTTATCTGACACACACACACACACACGCATGCATACCTTCTTCTGTAATCTGATGACTGATGTCCATTTCTTTTCCAGAAGGCCTGCATACTTTTTATCTACATCTTCATTCTAGTAGATGCACAAAAAGAACAGGTAGAAATGCAGCCAGACAAAAACAAAGCCTTCAAAGCCATCGTGAACATGAAAGACACCCCCTTCCCCCTCCCTCCTCACCATGTCCAAGTCTGACTCTTTCTTAAAGGTGGAGTAGGCCTCCTCGTAGCCATTAGAGCGGAGGTAGTCTGCTATAGCTCGATTTCTGACAAAACAGGGCAAGAAAAACAAGGAAAAGTGGTCTCTCACTTTCTGCATGCAACTGAACATGAATGTCACTTCTCACAGACCATGGTCTATGAAACATATGTTGATAATTGATAAGCAGATTGAAAGACAGAACTAAATCATACATACAAAAACAGATAATTTAGTTGTTTTTTAGCTCATCAGTTTCAGTAAAGTATGTAGAGTATTGCAATGTTATCGCGATACATATAGTGACCCATCTATCGTGATGCACATCGTGAGGTCCTTGTCAAATCCCAGGCCTACAGGCTGAGGTGCAACATGAAATGGTAAAGACAGTAAACATAACATGTTATCCAAGTATGGTAACTGGCCACACACACACACACACACACACACCTCAAGTGACACATTAAACTGTTAAACCCACACTTCTAGTTTCCTTACTAGAGCATTTCGTCCTGACTGGCTAGTACAATGTATGTTGAGGTGAGACCACTTTAAGAGCAAGAGCCACACCCTGTCTGGCAGATGGGAGCAATGTAGCTCACATTACAGAAGTCCAACTTAAATGACAATATCAGCCAAGTGCACAGAGGAATTATGATCTTTTGGAGGAGGAGTATGGGGGTATGATTTGTACCTTGAGGTTCAAATCATAAAGAAAGTGTGTTTCAGGTTGCTTTCTATAAGAAGGAGCATAGACATTGCCAGGCCTGAGCAAAGACAACACAGTGTAAAATGAGGTGCATCTCCTTCCTGCAGTAAAGAGTGAATATTTCATGAGGAAGTGTGCTAAGTTTAGACTGTGGTTTCAGTGCCTTTTGACTGGCAGGTTGAGAATGCTAACCTGTGTGCATGGCACAAAAGTTCAAGTGTGCCTATTAGTAGCCTATGGCTGCAACTGTGCCAGAGGAACTTTGAGCATTAGGTCACCTTTGGCTAGATCACATAAAAATAAAAGTAATTGTAAAATATTAACATGGCTCAACATGTCTCCACCAAAAAATACCAACTCTTTGTCATTAGGCATTTAATGTGTAATTAAGAAATTATATTTGTACTGATGAGAAGGGCAACAAGGCTAAAAAGCAACCAATATTTTTGATATATTAGACAATTTTACATTTTCATGTGAGACATGGCCGCTTCAACAGTTTGGTGCAGAGAACTTTGCTAAATCTGTGTGTTTATTTATGAAATAATCAATTCCTAACTCACTAGTAAAATACTGTTGTTCTCACTGACTAATGACTGCTGGTAAAAAAAGAAGAACTGATCTGGTATGCATGGTCCACTTCCACAGGGCAATTCGCTACAGTTCCTTCTCTGCCCCATCCCCCTCAAGTCTTCAGTCATGTCATGAGAGTTATGAAACATTCACACCAACTAGCTGCCCTGAGAAGGACCCCGTAGCTCACATCTTATCACATTCTCTCTCTCTCTAATCTGTAATCAGCCACTTCAGCACAATTCCATGCGCCTGCATGGCCTTATTCCATTAGGTAAACATTAGGGTTCGGTATTGAAACCCGATGCGGTTCCTATATGATCGGTATCGGTCGGACCCCAGGAAGAATAGCCATCGTTACGACGTTAGCTAATGGGGATCCTAATAAACAAAAACAATCTACCAGACCAAATTTAAACGCAAATTTTGGTGCCACTAAATCTACATTATACGTTTTGGTTTTAAAACAGGGGTTAAAAACTAAAATAACGTGTGTTTTAGCTGCGTATAATTATCTGATACTTGCAGGCGTCACTGGGCAGGTACACTGGGAATGCGCGTGCCGGTGTAAACGGAAAGCATTTTGTCAGAACATTTAATACTAAGGAGGAACAGCATGGCAAAAAATAAAACAAGATATGAATTTTCAACTGAATCACTGGAACCTTTACTGAAATGTACCCTTGAGTGTAGGGCGGTCATGGCGATTTATATACATTTTCCCTTTGGTGCTCCAAAACGGGCGAAAGAAGACCACTCATGGCACATTATGACATGAGGTAGGCTACCGTTAGCTACGCTAAACATGATTAAAATACCTAAAGCAAAAGGTTCAAAACAGATGCACCGATCAACCACCCTTTCTTTCTAATTATAGCGGCGTTACCGATCATATGCCTATATGTTTACCTGTAATGTATGTCGGTGCGCCAGCATGTTACCTTTTATCATTTTATTCTAGAGACTGTAGCTACTGTAAAAACTGTCATGGTAAATGACATATGTGTCATGTGTCAAGTTACTCTACATTCACACACAGTGTCAAAATCTGTTTGCATAGGCCAACTATTGTTCATCAAAGTTAAGTTCATCTCAAAAGACACATTTACATTATTGTTATTAGTCCTGTTAAACACATGTTGCCTTTTAAAAGTGTAAACATGACAAATGCCAGTGCTGGTGGCTAAGGGGCCGTCAACAAATAAGTACGATGAGTGAGGAGCGCTGGCGGCTTAGGAACAGTCAACAAATGACTGTGAATCATAATAAATTCAATAATAATGAACAGCAATTAACCGGTTCAGGCACTGTTTAGGAACCGGCACGGTTTTAAAAGAATTAATTTGGAACCGGAATCATATAAAACTAGTCGACTAGTCTAAGTTCATATTTTCTTTTAACTGACTGGGATATTAGTCATTAGGAACATCCCAAATATACACACACACGCACACACACACAGTATATAGCTAGCGTATGTGAGTGTCTGGGCTGTACTCACAGCTCGTCTCGTTGTCTCTGTGATAGCACCATGGTGGCTGCTGAAGCTGTGCTCTCCCGCCAGGGTAGATAGGGTTAAACTATGGGGTGGGAGGGGAATCCTTGAGGTGTGTGTGGATTAGAGCTGGACTCTCTCAGAGGTCTGGGTGTGGCCAGAGGACGGCACAAACAGAGAGGTAGGTGGACTGGAGACACTGTCAGAGACGATGGCCTATGCAAGGCTCCACAAGACGTCTGCAAGGGTCCAAAGATAGAACTCACCACTCAGACCTGCCCACGAGCTGTTGAAAACAGAAGACATTCACTGTAGACAATCATGCCATACATATTTTACTGAAACAGAAAATAACATTATACGGCTCCAATCTAAAACTGAGCAGGATTTTTCCTGGCTGAAAATGGGCCTTTGGGGGGTGACCTCGGACCTTCTAGAGGGGTCCGGGGCATGCTCCCCCGGAAGAAAATGTTGATGATTTTAAAGTTAAATGCAGCAAATTTTGTGCACATTGAGAGGCTAGATCTATGAGGAACTGTGTAGCAAAGCAGGACTCTATGCTTATAGTTTCAAGTACAGCTAAATATTTGGGGGCACAGTTGAAATTCTGATGATGGCAAATTTTCATTCATTTAGATACATTTAAACGTAAGTAAAAACACAACAAGGAAAATGCATCAAAATATATTCATAACATCAAAACAACACATTTTCAACTGACCAGTCAATATGTCTAGTCATATTAGACTCATACAACAACAGTAATTCCAAGCTACCGAGGAGGCATTCTTTTTGGCCACTAATGTTTCCTCTTCAGTCTCTATTATGTCTAGGCCTAGACGATATGGCGAAAATGTATATCACAATATATTTTAAAATTTCAGTCGATAAGATATAATTCCGATATCTATATAAACAATATAAGCCTCAGAAAAACTAAATTTGCCAAGTCTATGAAATCTCTTATAAAACTATAATATTTTAGAGAAAAAAAAAAGTACAAATAAAATAACTTTTCAGCCTTCATACAAACAAGAAATGTGAAATCACAGTCAAAATAAACAAACAAAACTTTCAACTGTGTCTTTCTGTTAGTACAGTATTAACCTTAAATTAATGAAGGCTAAATTTATGTCCACCAGTAGGTGTCAGTAGTGGTTGTGACTGGTGCTGGAAAGATCTCATGAATTAGACGCAACCAGCTAGTAAGCTAGCAGTTCTACAGAAGACGTGAGCTGTCATAAAACGTAATATTAAGCCTTTCTGTTACATTTGCTGTTAGGTGAGAGAGTTAATACAATTGTCTGGCATGTGAAAACAGCCCACTACTGTTTGGCACTGGCTGTGTGTCTAGCGCAAGTCATCAATGCACCTACGTTCGCTTTGAATACAAAGATTTCTGCGCCCGTCATTGTGTAATGTATAGCTTTTTGAAATACCGGAAATATGTTTTTAAATCATATCACCGTTATTGAAAAATTATATCATGGATATAATGATGGAAATTAATGGTTAGGCTAAAGTACCATCTTAATCAGCAAGTGGTAAGAGGGTTATAAATTATGGGCTCAAAGTACTGTCTGTGACCTATGTTCATCAATAGAACAATTGATTCATAATGGCGATGGCCAAGAAGATCCTTATCATGTCTTATAATACCTGTAATATTTCATGTATGGTTGAGCATCTATTCAATCCATCTACAATACATACATCTTGTAACCTGCATAGCATTCAGACAATTTCAAAATCACAGATTACAGACCTACTGGCAGAAATCAAAGTTCACTACAGAATGCTAAATCATACCGCTTGCCATTTGTGTTTCTAAAGGCAGAGGCTAGGTCTACCACTAAAATAGAGTTTATATTTTCGCTCGAAAAAAGTAAAACGGCTCACGTTTAATTCAATATGAATGCAAAAGCAGTTTAAAAAGTCAGCTATTGCAAGCTATTTGTAAGATAATACACTTTGTCAAATTCATCAAATATCTCCTTACATTTCACCATCTTACCTTATCTACGTGCTGAAACAATAAATTGAATGCATCGTTACAATTCTAATCTTTATGCCAAATATAGTCCATTCCAGAACTAGATTAAATCAAATTTAGCCTGTTAACCCAGAGTTTATTATGAAAGAGAAATTAAAAACTAAGAATAATGCAATAGATAGCTCTACTTTTCCTGTTGTTTCCAAGTTATCACACTTATGTCAGCATTACCAAAAAGTCTAAATATTGTGTTAAATAGTAAATAGTATTTGTTGATGAGTATAGTAATTTCAATGCATTATAATAACATTTACTTGCATGCAAGTTCTGCACCATCATGGATAAGACTAAATGCAGGTTTATTATAGCAACCGGGTGAGACAACACAGGCTATACAATTTCAATAACCTGCTTTTTTATTTTATTTGTCATTTCTCTCACACACGCATAAAAACCAGAGGCTCGACACTACTGTGATTTGGCAGCCAAAGCCATTGATCATATTAAAAAATATGCGACTGGTTATTAACCACAAACGGTCATGTAAATTCTACTTGCATCATTGTGATGATACAAGCATCATAAATAATTTGCGTATCGTCCAATATAGACTGCATATTTACTTAACAGCAGGATGCACAACTATCATGTACATGCCTCCACCTAGTTTGCAGGCAAAGTAATGTATCAAGCTTAAATGCAAGCGGTTTATGGAAATATATATGCGTTATAAATCGTAGCAAATATGTGAACATTCGATTAAAATATTTTAAAATGGGGCCTTGCGCTCGAATACGCGCTAGATGCTGAGCTAGATGACGTGTTGTCCAGCTTCACTGGACACAAGGGCAAGGTTGCAGTAACGTCTCAGCAACGCCCTTTATAGCATGCTAGCTTTAGCTTAGTGCTGTAACATACATGTTAGCAAACCTGACACAATCACTGTACGTTTGGGATGACACTGTAACATAACATCTGCATGGTACCGAATAATGGAAAATAGAGCTAACCAACGATCAAGCTAGCTTCATAGAAGTTTGCCACACCCATAAACATCAATTCAAAAAAATCCATATAGCAATGCATCCAAGTTTGAATTGTGGGCTCTGGTTATTGACTGGTATATAACAATATTTAGTACCGTAAAGTACGGCACCGTACAATTATTATAATGAGTGAGTTGCCAAATGATAGCTACTGAACCCGACAAGTTATTACACATTTTGTACGTATTATTATCATCATCGGTTCAAACCGTTTGTCATAATACGTGGTAGATCCGTGTGTACAACCCTGTTAACTTCCCACGTTACCTCATAACTTCCAGAAATAGACGTAGCCAGGCGTTCAATAACGTCAGACAACAAGTGTTTCAGTGGCACATTGTTACGTTGCTAGCAATCATAATAGCATATGGAAACACACTCGCAAACAGTTTCGTCCAAACTCTACTATAAAGTAATAGAACATTACCAATAACATAATTCCAGACAGTAAACAGACGCATATGTCAGTGTTGCCGTGTTAGCTTAGAAAGCTACATGCTAGCGGCCTCTCCGCCATTTTGAGATTGAACAGGAAAGCGCAGATACTGCAGGCATATCGTTGTAAAAAAACTAACTGTTTTCAAGTACAAAAACAGGAATATGTGATCGCATAAAAACAACCACACTCACCATTATTCCAATGATGTGTCTCATAGCTCTTGTTGGTGCAAAGCTGTTGATAGAAGCGAATGATTTCGGTATGGACGCCTGACTTTCTCACATCAACCGGCAGTCGGTCAGATTGTTCTCCTCTTTGGTACCACCGCAACAGCACACGCACCCCCAGCCCCACACCCCTTCGATCTCGGTGCCACCGGTTACGAGCACGTTGATCTACGCAGGGTGCGCTGCTAGCACGTTCATATTTCCAATCAATATATATATTTTTATGTCTATGATTATCAGTGTCCATGGATTAATGTATGTGATTATATGCGAGTGGCCTCTAATCGACACTGTCATTCAAGATGGAAATTACAACAACAACAAACAAACAAAAAAGCACCACCCCGAAAGCATCGCGTCACATAGACTAAAACGTTTACAAAGTAATGATATTTAATTTACTCAATTAGACTCAAGTAGTCTACATTGAGTCTAACGTTTTTGTCCGCAATATCATGCATATTCATAACGTTGTTTATAATACATTAGTGCAACTTACTGGAGACATGAAGCATTGCAAGAGAGCAGAAAGAAGTAGCCTACCTGATCCTCACTGTGAATGTTTTCAAAGGCACAGCAAAATTCAGGCAAAAGGGTTTTATACAATTGTAATAATGTGAATCTAATTTAAATGTGTTGAGCATCCCAGTCAAAATTAAGGTGTTTATTAAATCCATTTGCACATTTGCACCACATTAAAAAGGTACAAAGCTTCTGGTGCTGCTAGAAGCAGCAGAACCAATTTATCAGCAGATGTCCTATATTATATATAGCATGATGTAAGTCAACAAATTCAGTACTTTACATAGCCTATTTTAACCCTCATTTTTGTTGTTACATACAGTTGTTAATAAACATACAGCAACAACAGCTGTTTTGAGTCAATACTTTCACATTTATTAGGATTTACAATATTTGCTCATCCAGCAACAAACATACACATGCTTGGAAACTATAGATTAGTATGCGCTAATGCTTACTCCAGTGCATAGTGCTGTCATCGGTCATATACTGTAGGTCATAATAGGTCATAATAATAGGTCTCGGGTTTCGTCGTTCTAGTTAGTTCTCCACCTGTGTCTTCTCCAGTCCTTTTAGCTAATTATTCATGTCTACCATTTCCTTTGCACTGCATGAAAAACAAGGGGAGTATGAATTTGACAGGGAATCTTATACTACATATATTAAATTAAATAAACTATCTATTCACTATTAAGCCATAGGATTATACTCAAACATAAAATACAATTGTTATTCAGTGTGGTACTGTACACGTGACAATTTCTCAGATAGGCTTACCTGAGAGGAATAAGAATGATGCCACAGGCCAGGTTGAGATGTTGAAGAATCATAGGAATGCTTGGTATAGAAAACTATAGAGGAAAACATATACAGTATGGACTGAAATCACTGGAGAAACATGTCATAGAAGTGTTTCTCCTCTTCCATGTGTGTGGGCATGTCATACATACCTTTAGCTGTTGGAGAGAGGTACTAGGAGTGTTGCTATATATATGGTTAATAACTTTCTGTAGGCTCACAGCCTGCTGAGTAAGACTTTTCAGGTATTCTGAGCTTTCTTTGGTACTTTCATGGTTTTCTCCAACCTTTGTGTGACCAAAGACAGTCATCAAAATCATTGTGTGTCCAAATATACAGAATAACACTCAAAGGGATGCATTGAATCACCTAGAGCACACACCTGGCTTTTATATAGCATGAAAGCCTCTTTCTCATGTTGCAGAGCCAAACGGAACTCTCCTTTACTCTCATAGACCATGGCAAGCAGGTGCTGACTACGGGACAACAAATTAGAGCATAATAGACATACAGTAAGCACGTTATCACAGAAAGGTTATAACGTTTGCTATTCGTTGTGTTGTTTGAAGCTAAATTATCACAATCTTAGCTAGTTCTAAAAAAATAAATGTTAAATCACAATCCAGGAGAAATATAGTATACTAGAGATGTCAGTTGGATAGTCACCTGTGTGCATGTTTGAGGGACATGGCACCATAGTACTTCAGCGTTAAAATCATGGCATTCTGTAGGAACTTGAGGGCTAGCTCATACTGCATCAGTCCGTGAAGCACAAGACCCAGCATACTCTGAAGAGGGAGAGCACAACATCAGTACATTTCCTGTTAGAAAAGAATGCTGCAAGAGAGCTGCAGATGAGGCGGCCGTACATCGAGAAGTGCCAGGTGTGGGTGGTCTCCTCCACACACAAGCAGAGAGAGATAGCGGGCGCGGTAGAGCACACGTAAGGAGGTGTAGTACTCTCCGCCAGCAAAGCAGTACAGGCCCAGGTCAGTCTGAATCACAGGAGGTAGGAAATTACAATTACTATACAGAATACACCGTTAACACTGGAAAAGGCTTATACATTAATCTGGCACGTAAAGTGGATTAATGGTAAAGAACGTTACATAGTCCTGGATGGTCTGTGGGTGGTCTATGCCCCGAACTCTCTCACTGGTCATGACGGCCTTCTCTTGGTGGCTGAGGGCCTGTTATGGCCCAGAGAGGAACAACAATGAAGGCGGTGATAACGGCTGAATATGACAAATGTGTTAGTTTGTGTGTAAGGTTACGTCTGCGTAGTGTCCCATGATGTAGCTCAGCCTTCCCAGGAGTCGGAAGCACGTGCACATGTCTTCGTGCAAGAGCCCACACACACTGTTGAAGAGCACCAGCGCCTGGCGTAACAAGCTGTAGCCCTCTCTAAGGAGCCCTGAAGGAGAATACATACACATGGTGAACACTGATGTTCACATCCAGATTTCAATCTCTGTAATGATTCCACTACCATTAAAGAGAAAGGACACAGCATAAAGAAAGGTATTTAAATGTATTTTCAGGTGGAGTAAGCAATCCCAGAGAAAGCTTGTTGATATTTGAACTCAAATTTAAAACTAATACCCCTTCAATGCCATAGGGTGCTCCCTCAGAAGCTCCACCCCCCACATTAGACATGCATTGCCAAAGCTGGGATGGTGTTGCAGGTTTCTTCTTCTTAAAACTGGGACATTTTGTCAGTGTATATATGACTTTCTGCCACTAGAAGTTTAAGCACACAATAACGCACCAGCATCTCAGAGAAAAATGATTTGTGTGCCGCACACACGCCCGATTATGTGAACAAAAAACAGAGAAGCTCATTCATTTTAAAGATATTGGGAAGAGTTACACATTAATGCAAACAATTAGGCGAAGCACCACAAACACTTTGGAACCTCTACATGTTGGAATTGAACGAGCCCACTGTGGGTTTAGATGCCAAGGTTGATGGTAACTGAACAACCTACCAAGGCTGTCGGCCAGCACATTGTGCGGACACACAGTCAGCTGGCTTGAATGAATGCTTAATACACTGCTTGGTATTGTGTTTTGATGTAACTCTATAGAAAGCTCAAGTTCTATTGTTAATTGTGAAATGGAATATATTTTCCATTTTTTATAGTAGCATAACATAGAGAGCTCAACAGGTTTTGTGGGTGTGTCACAGACCGAGGTCCTGGAAGATGAACCGCGACACAATAATTTGGCAAAAAGTATATTATTAACTTACAAATGCCGTACTCCACCTTTAAGCTTGCTTTTGAGGTTGTTTCTATCCTCTCTATAGTGGACTGTAGAGCACGACTCCAAATTACCAGAATTATCTGTATTGTGTTACCTCACCACAAATGATATTGTGATTTTTAAAGAAAAGAACCACGTAATAATGATAGTATTTTAAGACCTGTTTGTTTCATAATGTCGTACCCTGTTGTACTGTGGTCTGCGCTTGCTGCACGAGCCGGCTGGCATCAGATGGTGTGGGCTGGATGTGTTTGACCACAGGGAACATGTTGACAACATCCTCCTCGCTGAAAATTGGTCTGTGATGGGTCTCAAACACGTAATCTCTCAGCTGCACCTGTGTGGAAGGACATGGGGAGAGAAAGGAAGATAGATAATGCTGTGTGTGACATACAGATGTAATTTACATCCGGGACACATGGAAACATGTCCTCTCCACTTTTTGAAATGGCAGATTTTGTCCCCATAAAAATATAAAAGTATAACTTGTTAAAGGTGTTTTTTTTTATGCTTGCACCAAGAAACAAGATGTTGTTGTATGTTTTATGCTTGTATTTTCGCATTGTCGACTGTAGTAGCATAGGCTATACCCTTCTGATGCAGCGTTATGCAATTTAAAATTGTGTTGAAGACCCTTTGTGTCTTCAATACGAAGTGATGCCCTTGGTGCCTTGTGTGAGAACGGTAGGCAGTTTTGCATATCGACAATGAACAGTGTGGAAGAAATACAGTATATACTGAGAAATGCTAACCTGAATGCCTGTCCTGATGGCAGTCTCTCTGAGCAGAGAGACCTTCTGAAGACCGTACCTCTCTGCAGCTTCATCTGCATTCTCACTAAACAAACAAAGAGGACGGCCAAGTAACATTGCAAATGAATATTACACATACTGTATGTAAGCACACACACACTAACACTCCCCCTCCCCCCCCCCTCCACACACACACATACAGATATACTGTACCTTAGGAGTGTGTAGTGGTAATAGTTTTCTGTTTCCTTTCGGATTCTTCCCCATAGGTCAATTGGGGTCAATCTTGCCCACATGCTGTCCGCTACCGTGGCGACACGGCTTACATAGCTACGTCGACGTCGGCTCCTGCGTCGAGAGGGTAGCTCGTCGGAGTCAATGAAGGAGGAAGAGGAGCTTAGAAGGCAGTTTAGGAAGTGACTAACAGCAGCGGAGAACACTGCTGGTTCCACGTCCTTGGGAGACAAGGACATTAACATTAGCCAGTATGGTAATGACGAGGGATAATAATGATCATAAAATAGTTTCCAACTGTTTCCAACAGCTCCTTTAATGGAAGGTCATTTGAAGGTCATTACCTGTAGATAGACCCTGAAGATGTGTTTGGCACTTCTGATGATCAGTTCACTGATGGCAATTCTCTGTCAATGAATATTGTATGCGGTATTAAAAACGCTGACATTGAGTAAAGTCTTTTTGTGGTTTTCAGCAATGTTACACTGTGGTTGAAGACTATATCATCTTTCCACCACTGTCAACCCTTTCTGAATATACTCAATTTACATGTCAGAGCCATGCTTAACAGCACAATGTTTTTTTTGGTCCAGGCACAAGCAGTGAACATCCAGTATGACGATGTGGCAGCGACATGTGACGGCTACCTGTATGTGGCCGAGTCTGTCTTTCTCCTCGGACTTCTCCAGTAGCTGCAGCAGGGAGCCCAGGTAACGCACGTTCACACCGCGCTGGTGGAGCGCTGATGTCAGCGTTGCTCCGTCCATAACCAATGCCGATTGGTCCAGGCAGTCCCTCAGCTGAAACAGACAGACACACACACACACACACACTCACACACCCGCACGCACACACACAAGCACACACACACACACTCGCACACAC
>JAODUH010021729.1:69269-81267 GCA_027564835.1 Typhlichthys subterraneus
GACAGACACACACACACACACACACTCACACACCCGCACGCACACACACAAGCACACACACACACACTCGCACACACTCACACACACGCACGTGCACACACACACACACGCAAACGCAAAGACAGCCAGTCGGTCAGTCACTCGGTCATTCTTCAGGACGCTTAAAATGAATACTCACTACAGCTGGAATCTGATTGGACAAGAGGAAAGAGGCAGCATCCCATAACAACGTTTTCTGTTTCTGAACACCCTCAGCACTCTCAGGGGGAAAACATACACCTACAAGAAAGATTAGCAGACCAATATTCAATCACGTACAGGAATAATGAGTAAACATAAAATGTATGCTTGAGAATGTTTCAATAGTATATATTCGAAGTAGCCTAATGTTTTCTTTTATTTATTTTAAGCTCCAGTATATTGTGTTTTGTGTATAAACGATAGAACAAAATACCTGAAAAGCAAACATCAGGGTTGAAGCGAATGTCAAAGGAAGAGTCGCTCACTGAGCCGATAGCCTTGCAAGAATTGATGACCACCTCTCTTCTCAGAAGATCTAAAGGAAAGACATAATGTTAAACATATTTCAATAGCACAGCCAGTATTGAATAATAGTTTTGCTTATGTTGCAGAGATCGTACTGTACATTACAATATATCATTCATATACATTGATGTCATACATTAATTAGAAATATACATATTATTAAAGCCTATACCGCATATAGAAATATATATTATTATATATATATTAAAAATCTTAATCCATAGTGTGGCCATCTCCCCTAGAGCAATGGTTTGTCTTATCTTCTCTTCATTTTGTTTATTTTACTATAGTTTATTTTACCACCCATGTCAGCCCCATTTTCAGTTGTACCTGCTCTGGCCATGTCCTCATTCAGCCCTATGTGTTCAGCCTGGGTGATGTCTGCTGAACTTCCTGCCTTCTCCTGGCTTTTGGGAGCATCTTCCAGCTCGCTGAGCCCCACGGACACCATGTTGAGGAAGAGATCACGCCTGGAGGGCAGCACAAACACATGCTAATAGCATATAAAGTACCTCAGTATGTACAGTAGCTCATTGCATGAGGATACCGTGGCTACACGCTCAGAGCTGAATCCTTCATGTTTTCACTTGTTGCTCCAACAGTGCCAACAAAACTGACATACTGTAGGAGCGCCAGAGAGATATGTCAATCATGTGTGAGTGGCCCAGACAGGTCTCCATGGAGATGTTAAATGTATTCTCTCTTCCTTACTTGTGCTGGACAAAGGCCTCTATCAATTCAGCTCTCAAGGTGGCCAGGCTGTGCCGATGTTGCTGTGGGTAACCAAAACGTCTACATTCTTCAGGCGCCTCCCCCTCATCCTCGACACCTCTCGAGAAGTGGAAGTTGACGTCTGGAGGGAAGGTTCGGATAAGGTCTAGAATGTAGGGCCGTCCGTCATTACCCAGAATGCCCTTGGTTTCGACGCAGGAGCACAGTTCCACAGAGCTGTTGTTGTGATCCAGAACTTGGTGGCGAATCATTTTCAAAGGTCCGCAGGTCTTATCCAGCAGCTCCAGGAACCTATCGGCAAACGTGTGTGTTTACACCTGAATGTTTATGCATGCTAGTGTGTTTGTGTGTTTGTGTTATACCTGGGGTGTGTGAAAACAGTCTTTCCATTGTCATTAGACCCATAAACAACACTTTGCTCCTGGGTCTTTTCCAGTATACCAGGAACTATGCTTTGAGCTATGACACGGTTTCCACGGTAATCCACCACCACTGTTCCCAGTGTGTATAATCCATCAACGTCAACAGATGCATACGCCTGTATCAGAACAACAGATGCCCTAAACATACATTTTTTATGATTCAATAGACATTTTCATGTTTCTTATTCTGCCTTGTATAATATATGCTTACTTTATGTAATTAAAAAATATAGTTTGTCCTATGGAAACGTTTATTCCACTTTATCAAGTTGATCATAATGGACATACTGGATTTGATGTTCTATCTATAGTGTAGTAGTCATGTACTTTTAATGAACTGAGCAGCTTCACTGCTCATAAAACATTTGTGTAGTCAGGCATCAAGGCGTAACTGATTGCTACCTGCAACCCTCTCAGGTCACAAACAGCAGCGGCATGGGCAGCCACGTCGAAGCCCAGGCTGAATAACATATTGTTCCACATGAACATTTGCATACGAGGGTCCTCCCCAGGGTTTATCGCCATGACGTTACCATCGACCACCGCAATGGCGCCTTGCGTAGCGGCACCAACAAAGTCACTGTTGGTCTACAAGGGAAGGATTGTTTTAAGTATCTTGATGAGCAATAGCACGGTGTGTTTTACTAAGTTATATGCTGAGTGTTAGACATGGCTAATCAATCACTACCACACGCACGGATTAATGTACACATAGGTACGAGTTTACCTTTAAGTCACAACCCAGCCATGTCTAAACCTAGCTCAAGATGATGCCTCACCTTGAAGATGTTCCTCTCTCTGTGCAAGCGCTCCTGAAGGTTTCTCCTTGGGAGTTCTCTGCAACCCTGCAGCTCCTCATTCCAGTCTCGGCTCTGTGCTCACAGCAAGCATGATGTCAGATTTACATTCACTGCATGTGCATACGCATGTGTTCTAACTCCTACATATTCAAGCTTGTTCAGCAGCCCCTCTACTAAGTGAACAATACGGGGACCTGTGTGTCCACAACCTGGCCCGCTGTTAGCTCATCCTGTCCCATGCGACTGGTGTGTGTCTCCTCCGCCCGTACACAGTCCAGGGCGTGGTCTATGTGCGGGGCGGTCCAGGTATACACCTGGTACGCTGTGGCCACCCGCTCATATGGGTGCTGCAGGACCCTGGATAGCAACCAGACCTGCTTCAGTTACTCACTCACTAGGCAGACTACAGCATGTACAGCTTGAAGACGAGTCTTATTGTGATTGGTATGCAGCATCTTAGATGTGATTGGTTACATCTGATGTGGAGTGGCTGTACTGTTACTGCACCTGCTGATTACTGTATATATCAAACTGTACAGTAAGTGTCTGACAGGCTGCTCACCTCTTCTTCTGCAGAGTGCTGAAGGTTTTCCTGAAAGCAGGGCTGACCTGATTCAACAGCTCCACCAGAGAATGGCAAAGGATTTTGGGAACAGCAGGCTTGGGGTTGAATGTGAAGGCAGTCGACCTGCAACAATCAACGCAAGTCAAATCACAGCTTATCAACTGTGAGGGTCAACTCTGAATGTAATATTCGCCATATCACTATGAACTATGAGGAAGACAGTGTTCACCGTCCCCTAGGTTCTTCACTGGCGTTCAATGTGTGCTGTTCCTGCTGGAGCTGAACTCACTGGTTGAGGTAGAAGCCACGCGCGGAGCAGCTAATGTTCAGGTCTCGGTCTTCCATGGTCACAATGTTGAGATACATCAGGTCCCCGTGCATCTTCCTGTTGCCGGGCGGCGGGTTCCAGCTACTCATGGTCAGGACCCGCAGGCACTGCAGGGGCTACCCAACAACAGGACAGATAACCTCCTTTTGACATAAAATGTTCTCGTATCACCGAACGTTACCCGCGACAAAAAGAAAAACCCCTCACCTTCCTGTCCTCTCTCATTGGTTGCAAAGCAGAAAGAGGGAGGTCCTTGGATCTAGGAAGGATGTATTCAGGAGGGCTGCAGTCTATAGGCTCCGTCTTTGAGGCTCGCTGCCTACCGCTACTTTCATTGTCTACAGCAGGGAATGTGTTGAGCTACACTAACAGAACAGTGGTATATACAGTAATATGGGTGGAACTGGAGAATAGAAGGGGGTGTTACCCATCTCCCCCTGGGTGTAGAAGCTGAGGTAGGACAGGGAGCTGCCGTGGACACCATTGTGAGCATCGGTGGGGTCAAGACTCCTCAGAAGGTTGCGAACATGTCTGAGGTGAAGACGGGCGTCACGGATAGTGTAAGGGTCTGTACCAGGGAGGGGGGAGGGGTTGCTGCTTATTGCATTGATGACCATTGTTGTCAATCACTGTAAAACCTGTTCATCCAAATTAGGTCAAGCTCACGTGGATATATGAGCCTTAAATACACTAAATAATTAGTGTAAAAAATAAAATTTTGCCACTCTCTACTCTAAGGACTTGTATTTATAGTAGATCAATGGTAAAACTATGGCAACATTTTATTTTTTACACTAATTATTTAGTGTATTTAAGGACTTGTATTTATATATAAGGTGGAACTGAATAAAATAAAATAGAATAAAATGGTATAATTAATAAAACATAAACCCTGCAACAGTCGTAGGAGGATTCCAGTACCTTCCACCACCTTGATGGTTGCTCCCTGCTGGAGGCCTGCAATAGAGCATAGTTCTGTCTGGATTTCCAGCACAGTGCCTCCTAGCTGCAAGGAGAAGCAGGTGCGGTGACATGTCATTTTGTGGTCCATCAGCAACTGGTGAAGCTCAGCTACCAGCATCTGGTCTGACACCTGAGAACAAGACAGAAGCCGAGAGGACGTAAGACAGAGAAGCACTCATGGGATGGGTGTTAACATACATTAAGAATGCTATTGGAGCAGGATAGGATTAGACTCAGCTGGAAGGCCATGCAGCATCCAAGCCCTAGAGTTGGCCTACCTGTATGCATCCTTGATGCTTACATTGCCTAATCCCTTGCCTAATCCCTACCTGGAGCTCAAAGGTTTCCGTCCCAGGAGCCTGTATTCTGACAGTAAACCCCATTTCCTGGCTGCTGACCACTTCCTGGATGCCAAGGTCCTCCCCTATGCTGGTAAGAGACAGCTCTGAACCAGCGCTTGTAGAAACACAATTGATTTCATTCGGCGGAACTGACAATAGTAGAGTGGGGAAAGAAAAAATAAGATGAAAATGATTTGTGTTCAGACATAATACACGTGCACACCAAAACAGAATAAATAGCTGTGAATGATTATAGTCTATCTCTGGCTCCACCCCATCAGCTTACCTTAAAACATGAACACAGATGAACAACATTTACCCACCTCTGACATGTGGGGGAGTAAGAAACAGCCTGTCCACTGAAGTCATTTGTTTGTCTGACGCAACTCTCTCCGACATCACATCATCTTTTTGATCAGTCTTGTCCTCATTGTCCTGGGCTTGGCCTGAACAAAGTTCAGCCTGACTCTGTTCTGTAGAGTTGTGTTTTTTGTTGTCCATGTTCTGTTCAGTTTCGTTTAGCTGACCTTCTATATCGGAAGTATCGTTTTCCATCTGTCCATTTTCAGCAGGGACGATGTTCACATCTGTCTGGTTCATATTACTTTCTATAAGAGCATTGCTCTGATTTGTCGCATTAATAATAGGCAGTTCTGGGTCAACAATAGTTTCTTGATTCTCATTTACATTTAAGGTCTGTTTTATTATTTGTTCAGCAACCCGGTGTGTTGGGAGGGTACTTTGTTGTGCATAGGTCACTGTGGGGTCACAGTTCTCCACAGTTTGATTTTGACTGTCGTCGGCATACTGTTTTGTCAAGTAAACATTCGGCTGTGGCTTGATAGTGCCCTGTCCTTTAAAAAACATATCTGGTTCTGTCGTTATCAGTGACGTCCGCTCATTGACCGCAACTGTCTCTTGGGGGCGCTGTTCTCTCCCCACAACCTGGTTGCTGCACGTCACACACCCGTCAGTTTGTGTGTGTACTTCAGTCAGGCATCCCGCCAGTGCCTGGACCCCCGTTAGGAAGTGTATGTCCCCTTCAGTCTGAGTCTCAACCTCAGTGTGGAACGCCTTCCCTCTGTTGCTCCTCTCCTGCACCTCCTCGCACAAATGGTCCCCCTCCTCCTCCTCCTCCTCCTCCTCGGCGGACACCAACAGACACACCATGGGCTCCACAAGGGCCTCGTCCGCCCCCAGGCCGCTGCTCAGGAGGATGTCAGGGAACAGGAAGTGCTCACGCTCCAGCACGGCGGCGCTGGTGGCGGTGTCAGAGACAACAGTCAGCAGGTCCTCGTCCAACTCGTCCAGGAGGCTTAGGGAGTCGTCGCATGTGCTGCCGTCTGAGGACAAGAGGGGGGAGCCCTCTGCTCCCCTTTCCTTTGGGCCAGCTGCACCCTTGATGTAGCTTAACAGGGTGTGACAGCACTGGACTATATTTCCCATGGTGCCTCTAGATACAATACAACACCTATTGTTCTTCTGACCTGAGTGGTGATTACGTACAAGTTCAGAGTTTGCCCACCTTAAATTGTAAAATGCTAAATCAGGAGAACATATTTTCTTGATATATTGGTACACTGCTATGCTAGCATAGCACGGTCATTGTTTACCTATGTGTGTGTCTGTGTGAGATGCTTATTAAAGGTTCCCTATATGATATGTTTAACATTAATATAGCAGCAAACCATTATGTGATATAGTGGAGGTATTGCTACCTGAGCAGAACATTGCATCATTACATTACTCTGTGTGTGTTGTAATTTGAGCTCTTCTGCTGTTTTCATAGGCAGTGCATGCCATGCATGTTAGTGTGTATGCGCGTGTCCCACAGAGCATTTGTTTTGGTTTGAGATGCTGTTATGTTTAGTGACATCTAGTGGCAGAAAGTCATATAGTCACTTTAGGAATGTATGGGCAGCAGTGGATATTTAACCTGCCAATGCCAGTCACACATTTACAACATCACAGCAGTTCTTGCAGTGGAATTACCTTTCAGTGAAGAGAACTGGACACTTCGGATACAAGATTATAGAATGCAATATCTGATTTCTGAAACACAGTAGGGGTAGACGATTGTCTGCAAAATGCCAGACACCAGTTGTATACATCATTTTGTACAGAATGCTAGGCACATTAAGTTTGAGAAGCATTTGGTTCCGACAAAACCAATTGAAAAACAATAAGGCCTACTTTGATTTACTTTCAAGACTGCTTACAGACTGCTTAGGTAAGACACACTATTCCTGCTTTAGATAGGACACACATTTGATGCACTGCATACAATCTAAAAAACGAATGAAGAAGAAAATAGTATTAGCATAGGTCATCTGCAGGCCCTACCAGCCAGTGTGGACTAGTAAACACTGCCTGGCCATCTTCTTCAGAATCCCGTTGAAATCACAGTGCTGAGTATTCCATGCTTTCCAGTCGAGACTTCAATCTCCCTACTGCAAAGCCACGCTACACACCGGTTGTGTGTGTGTGCGTGTGTGCGTCCTTCTCTGCCCTTCGCAGGATATTCCTGAATGTGAGAGGGCTGTCACACAGGCAGCTGTTGAGAGCTATTCGGCCCTCTGATGGTGCGGCTCACTTGTTCTCTCTCTCTCTCATGGTCACGGTTGTTACCTGTCTGAGTCCAGTAGAGGGCAGCCTCGACCAGCTTGCCGTGACGTAACATCCGGTGTGGACAGTTTGATCCATGCTCTCTGGAATATGAGCAGTGGGCGAAGACATCAGCCTCAGCAAGACTCCTGCTCATTGTGTCCAGTGTCATGAACAACACCGGGTCGTGATGCTGTATCACTCTGGGCATGTGGGGCCATTATCGCTCTCCTCCCTACACTGGCATTAGCAGAGACTCCCATCGGTTGCCATGGCAGCACTGCAGCAAGACATTAGCATTCTGAGCAGAGCTCTAAAACATGGGAACATTCTAGAACTGGATGGAGCTGATTTGTACACTAGCGTCACAGCAGCCAGTGTTTGGTCTAAAGCAGAACTTTGTGTCTCATTTTCAGCTCATCTTTTCATAATGTAACCACACTTATACAAATCCTAGTTTCTAGTGTGATTATATGACCATTCACAATGCATTTCATTTCAGTTACACTAATGTGTTCGTGACAGGTCTCAATCTTTTTACCCACTGGCTCACTTGTGTCTGCATATATTACATTACATGCTTGTCAGCAACATTGTAACCATGACAGCTGAAAGCTGGCTTACAAGACCCAGTTCTGTGTGGTTCTGTTAACGTCAAATGTTAATCATGTGAATTAAGCATTAAACAAAGACAACATAGTTTTGCCGCTACGAGGCACATTGCATGAGTTTAATAAAGTGCAACTAACACAAAATGTCCACTGTCAACCTCCTTAAGTAACTTTCAGGGCCTGCTAAAGGGCTAGTGCAGAGAAACAGCAGTTTGCCACTTTACATATCATATATGTGTTTAAAGATCTAGAGGCAAAGCTACTACTTACTGGCAAAGGCCAAGTGTTAAAATCAAAAGAATATTTCCTCTTTTTCAATATTCTTTTTGACATGATAAAAAAAGTGGTGCACTTTAACTTACAGTAAGAAACAATATCAGCAGCTACGTCTACATGTAGGTCTACATCTGACATCTCTGTGCTAACTAGTCGTTGTATACCTTGCTGGAATATGCAGAGTGCAGAGGCTCACAAGGTTACATTTAACAGTCAGTCTGTCCAGCTCACGGCCAGCCACAGTCTAAGAGCTGAGGTTCACCTCCTCGGGCGTGCAGCATAGCCCAGCGATACGGGAAAGGGATACGGGACCCCCCTTCTCGGTCACAGGGCAGTCTCTCCCTCCGCCGGACCCATGTCCACCCTCCTGGGCACCCCTCTTTCGTCGATGTCCTCCCACTCGTCCTCCAGACCCTCCTTGTCCCTGGCTCTGCTGGGCCTCCTCCACCGCAGGAGTCTGTACCTGAGCGGGACCAGGAAGAGGGCGGGGTCGGGCATGGGCTGTGGCCTCTGGGGCGACGTCACGTGCTCCTGCGGCACGCAAGCACGCACCCGCTCCTCCCGGGCGCTGAGCCGCCTCCCGAGCTCCATGTCCGGCGGGGGAGGCGGGGACAGAAGCCAGTCTTTGTCTTCCTCCTCGTCCTCCTCGTCCCCTCCTCCGGCTTCCTCTGCAGGCTGGTGGGCTCTCTGCTGCCTCTGCTGGTGAAGGCGGAGGCGTGCGGCGTGCAGCTGGCGGCACAGGGCAGTGGCGGCGGCACTCTGGCGATGCAGCTCGCGGCTCAGCGTCGCCACCTTGTGGCCGCGCCGCTTCAGTTCCTCCAGGAAGAGCCGCTCCTCGTCCCGCAGGCTGCTGCCCAGGGCGGACGCCCGCGCCTGGCCGGCACGCAGCTCCCCGCATGCCGCCAACGCAACGCCCTGCTGCTCCTCTAGGAGGCGCTCTGCGGCCTCCCAGCGCGCTGCCAGCTCTGCCTCCTCCTCTGACAAACATACACAGATACCTTTACAGGCTTAGGATACCTTGAATATCTGTCCATCATCTCATCGTCAACTGTGCTCCTATTTCAGCGGTCCAATCAATGCCAAAATCAACTCTTGTTACATTTCTCACTTTCTCTGCAGTTCTGTCTTTGTGCCCTCAGTTCAATGACGTTGCGTTTATTACTGTAAAAAGGCTTGAAAAATTATATAAGCATGACCCGACACATTTGAAAACTTGGTCCTCTCTTCCCAAACCACTTGGCTTGACACAATTATTATTTCAGGTTATTAGGCTAACATTTCATTTTACACTTGATTTATTAACAAATATTTAGATATAGCAATAACAACATTAATATTGTACAATGTCCACTTACATTGTCTCAATTACATAAAAAAATATAGAAAATACCAATACATTACATACTTTATTATTGTTACTTTATTATTCGTTTTTTTATTATTGCTTTCTTTTCCAACAACTACATGCAGATGTTCTGCGCACATCTATGTAAGAACAACATGGAATCATAATATATTGCATTGCTGGTATCAATTACATTGTTCTTGCTTGGCAGCAAGGAGTTTGGTGGTCTTACCTGCTATCGTCCTGTCAGGAAATCTGGAGTCAAGCTCGCAGCTCAGTTCTGTAGAGAGAATTCAGGCAAGAGCACAGAGAGAGAGAGAGAGAGAGAGAGAGAGAGAGAGAGAGAGAGAGAGAGAGAGAGAGAGAGAGAGAGTGGGGGGTGTGGGGTATGTAACTGCACAAAGTAGATAGGAAAGAGCCATTTGAGATGTATTTTCAGACTAACCCTTGCAGCGTCTTTTGAGTTGCGTGATCTCCATCTGCAGACCCGTGAGCATGGCCATGTGTTCTTGCTTCAAGAAAGCCATGTTCCTCTCCACACTCGCTACCTGCTGCTCCAGTATCTCCGTCTCCATCTCTCTCGGCAGCACCTGCTAAATATGTTATTAGGCTAAATATGTCATGGTAGGAATAGAAAAACAGTGGTAAATACTCGTTTAGTACAATTTGGTTCAACACATAAACGGCTCAACGCCACGATATTGTTTCCTATTTCCAAGCGAGCACGCACAATTGTTCGTTGTCAATACTGTGAAAAGATGCATTTACATTGTATATATAGCAGCAACTTTATGCTGTGTCCTACCGTGCAATTGAACTGCAATTCTGTGCAATGCGTTTTTCATTGGTTCGTATCTCTGAAAATTGTCCTTGATCAACCGAGACGAAAGGAAAAAAGAGTCGGTGTCCGGATTAAACGCTTCACTTAACGGGTTGTTTGAATTGTGCTTTCTTCAAGACTACGGGCTTTTCGTTAACCTACTGTAACTGTCAGTGGTCAGTCCGGTGCGATTCCGAATGTTATTAAATGATCCAGCTGTACAGTAGACGCAACCTCTTCCTAACCTTCTGGTTTACTGTAGACTACGTCGCCGTTGTCGTGCTGTAATTGTTCCCTCCGCCAAAATGTATTATTTGTTTACAGTAGGCTGCACTCTTGTTTGCGTTTCTTTTTCTTGCGAAATACGTATACAGAAACTACATTTGACGTGGTAGTAGGATTATTTGTAATACAATTGTAATTTTCAAATTTGAAGATTTAACTTAATCAAAACATTATATTAAAGTATTTAAATCAGTAAAGTAAATCACGTAATTATGCAAACACATCAAAGCGCCCTCTAAACTAAGCTACACTAAAAAACACTTTCTCTCCTCAAAAAAGAAAAAAGAAGGAAAAAAAGACTGGATATTCTATGGAATTGTGATAGGGAAACGGTTTCGGCATGACACCGTCACGCAGGAACGACATTACGTCCAGCGTGCTGCCTTCTCTGCGAATAAATGCAGGTATTACACAGGTAGCTCAGAGAGTGGATGTAGACTTATTAATGCATTGGTAAAGCTGAAACATTTGTTCATGTAAGAGTTTAATGAAAATATACATTTATTAATTTATAGTTAGATTGGTCAATTAACTAAATATTGTAGTAGTTATCAGCCTTAATTGTTTACCGTTATATTTGTCAACATGTAGGCTAAGCCTATAAAGGCCAAAATGAGCATCTTGCTCAGGATAGCATGTCCAAGATAAATAAATGTAGACTATATTGAAATGCTAAATGAATACTCAATTTAAACCAAACGTTAGAAGTAACAACAATGTACTTAATATTTTTACATCAATTAATAATATGCAGGCCTACTTACTACACACAGCCTAGGAAGCATCTTACTTTTTGAGGTTGTGTAACCTTGTGTAACCTTTGACCTGTAAGCAACAGGTCAAACCCTGTGCCTCTTCCATTGTTGTATGGCTACTGTTTATGCCTGACTACATGCTAATAAAAGGTTTCCATTGTTAATGCAGCGCTCTGTTTCCAAGAAACTTGGCGACCAAACTCCGCCGCTCTTGGCTGTCGCCGCCCTGCTTCTTGATCATGCTGGCCAGTGGCACACGCTTGCTCCGGACGGACGTCTCATAGTAGGGGCACACTTTCAGGTGAGCCGACATAGGAGGGGTCTCGGCAAAACGCCACGACTCCACCGCGGAGAAGAGGCGACTGAACTCCCACACCTGGAGAGCAGGTGAAGAAAGAAACTAAAATAAACGTATGAGAAGAAATGAGAGTGAGAGAGAAGACACATTGAAAGTTGAGTGGAAAAGAGGAACTCAGGCTAAAATACAATAAGAAAGGAGTGGTTAGAAACGCCGGCATCTCACAGGTTTGGCTCTCCACTTGGCTCCACCACGGTGCGAGGAGCTGCTCCTCTCCCAGTGCAGGGTGACCATCCCTCTGTCCAGC
>JAODUH010021730.1:0-20444 GCA_027564835.1 Typhlichthys subterraneus
CTGTATATAGTGTATTATAAGATATGTTTGTTCCATAGGGAAGGGTAGAAGTCCAAAGCAATCCAAAGTTTTATCCAGTCTTATGCATCAAATTTGCATTTCACTGTTGATGTTATTTTTGCAAAATGTCCAAAGTGACAGGAACTATTCTGACCATATAGGTTCATCTTGTTAAGCCATTTCATTTACATACAGCACTTAGCTTTTATCCAATGGGACATACATACAGTACATTTGTCATTAGCAGAAGAAAACAGTTACAGATACTGTTAGGAAAATGACAGCACCATGTCATCAGGGCTATATTAAACATAAAACATGCATTACCTAATATACACCATATAATATTAGGAAATAATTGCTGGGAGCATAAGTAGTGCATAAAAGAATAGCCTTAGTCGTTTTTTTTTTTTTAGGATGGATTAAAGTACATATACTAAGAACCTGGATAACATTGAATAACCTTGGTATGTCATCATCCAAATTAGAAGACTATGGTCAACACCAGTATTAACAACCCACTTACTGTATGTTGGGTGAGATGGATGAGATTTAAAAGGATATTTCAAATGCTATACATAGTTCAGACAAGAGTATATCATACTCTTATTTTGTTCAGTTTGTTATGATTGTCCATATACAGTATGTATTGTCCACATGCTTGACAGGAAATAGCTATTCAATTTAGGATCTCAGCCAAAAGGTTCTCAGCGGCAAGGATCTAACGTTGTTTGATTTACGATATGTCTATCCTGGATTAAAGTGGGCGAACTGTACTGTTGATGAGATCAACAACCCACACTGCAAACATGCTTATCTTTGATATTCTACATTTAATTCACCATTTGAATTCAACTTTACAGATCCTTTAAGGTGTGAAATGGTCTCTGGTGAATTTAATGGTCTGTACTTTCCTGCAGGCAATCACTGAGGCAGCTTTGTACTGGCTGGATGTATAGTACTACAGAATGCTGCATTTAATCATTTCCTCAAAATGGCAGTCAAAAGATCAAACACGGCTTTTCCGGCTCTCTTGCTGCAGTAGAAGTGAAGTAATTCACCATTTAAAGGACTATCGTGTGTGTAATGTGAATCACTTTAGTTCACAATATCATATCTCTCTTGCTGGATGTGGCCTATATAGAGCTGATGTATTAGGACCCAACATTTCATTTATCACTGAAGTGTGTTACGCTCCCGTGGCTGGTGTTTTGATTAAAGCATAACAAGGTTATAAGTAAGGTGTTTTGATCTGTTGGCCTGCTTTCATGTGAAAGTAACTTTGAATTCTTCACCTGGATATGTAGAAATCAGGGATTGACATTTGTATTTGTCTTTTGCATATATTTAACTCTCAGAGTGTGATGTGTAGACTTATCATTCAATTAAAATATTTTATATTGGTTTTTATTTCCTGATCTACCTGCTTTACATAGATATATTTTTTCACAGCACTGATTATAAGTCAATCACTTCTTTTCTATGTTCTTCATAGTATTCATATTATGACCATTCTATTTTTGAATCAGAATATTCTACATGTTATATCCTCTTATTTCATAATCATTGAGGGCTAGTAGTTAACGTTTTCTAACTGCCTTGTTTACACTTCATTTTAATTGTATGAACATTACATCTAGGCTATTAACATATGCGATTTTGTATTATGTTGGGAAATTACCTCCCCCTACTGGCAAGAAAATGCTTAATTGAGGTTTAATTACACTGGATAAAGCATCTGAGTGAAGGGTATTGTACATTCATGGTCTTAGTTGCAGTGCTGGCGCATGGTCATTATAAATGCCATAATATTGAAATAGGTGGATATATTTTGACTTGTGTCATTGTTAAACTGTCTGTGTCTTGCTCTTCTCTACGTGAGTCATCCTCTTGCGTAGAGGTCTCCGTTAGAGGCCGTGTTCCTTGTTATTGTCATGACTCACGTACATCTATTATAGAAAAACAGCCAGAGCTGCTAGTCACAGCTTGTCTTGACCATTAGTTAAAATAAGGCTGTTGAATTAACTCAAATGGTTTGATATGGAAACAATACAGCAGGAGATGACCTGAATGTCCAACACAAGTAATCTAGGACTAAAGATCATTTTAGCCTTGTGTTTTATGGTATTCTATGCAGGTTTAAGTTCTGTGTGCACACTGAAAACATTATCTGGTGTGTCTACACAGCCCTGTCTGTAATAGGGGACACAAGTGAAGTGGTGCAGAATGCATTACAACAACACTATCCCAGCCTTGGCAATGTGTTTTCAGTGTCAGGGGCGGAGCTTCTGAGAGGTGTTTGATTGAGTTCAAATATCAACAATCTTTCTCCAGAATGACACCTTAAACGAGATTGATGAACAATACATAGCAGGCCTGAAAAAAACCTGATTTTGCATTTAGTACAGTCTGTGTGTTTCTTTTTTTGTATGAGAGACAAATCAACATTAATTACAATAAACTAAAGCCTCATCTTAATTAATTTGTAAACCCACCTAATTAACCAAATCAGTGACATACTTTACATTGACATACACAGTTTCAAAGTAAACTGACCATGGTAATGTACACACAACAAGCTGTAAGTCCAAATTGCATTTTCTGCAAATAATTTGGTTATTATAATTATATAATAACAAAATGAGAGGACCTCTCTGCTGTGATTATAGTTACATTTAGCTAATAATCACACAATAATATAGCTCTAATTGTATTAATGACACTTTCAAACCATAAAATTGTTGTGTTGTGTCAGACGTAAAGAACAGACCATGAGGAGATAATCACTTTTTGACAAAAAGTGTATGACAGTAGCTTAAAATCACATCTTTCCTACATCTTTACTGAGCATCCTTTATACAGATTCACTAAGACCACTAGCCTATTCACAACCACCAAAAAGCATCCAAGTAATATTTATATACTAATATTGTGTCTGTAAGTTAAAGAATTATAGTGTTTTAGGTATTTTTAATTCCCTATAAGACCTTTTCCTCCTTCTGTAATATGCTCCATACCGTGATGTTAGCAGCATACCTTTAGCCTCCTTTAGTCAGTCACATGAGAACCTATCCCCTCAGAGAAAGAGAACCATCCAGAAAAGCAACCATTTTATTATGTTGCCGATTTGAATTCAGAACAAGGTGTCAAAGTCCTACTTGAATATTGCTTCTGACTTTGCCTGTGTTTTGATGTTTATCAAGTGAACCTGTCAGGAATCAGAGAGTTGCATTCCTTTTTCAGTTACAAATAGTTGAGGCCTAGATACAGTAAGGCATTTTTGTCAGCGCACAATGGCAAAGTTCAAAGCAAACCATAAAGGAGCTCAAAAGAAAACGTTTGCCGTTGTAGATATGTTATGTATGTGTATATTGTTATACTATAAACAATAATTATAAGAAAAGGAAAGGACTAAGAAGAAGGTTGTTTTATATTTGGAATCTCTTTCTTAATTAGAGCACTGCAGTATACTGAATAAGCTATTCCCAATGTACTGTATTACACAGCCAAATAAAGCTCTTTCTTTCTGAATCTAGCCTCGTGAGAAATGTTCCCAGCATGCCATTGGGAGAGGAAAAACAGTCAGATGTTTGGTGCTGTGTCTATTATAGTCACATCACATGGGTAGGCTGTGGGGTGTTTTTGATCTTTTTATCATATTCATTTCTTTTACCCACTTATTTGTGTTCAGGGTTGCATGCAGCTGACTTGCCACGGCACAGTCAAAAAGACTGTCAGCATTTAGTTGGTAGTTGATTATTATTTATCACAATGTGTGCTATTCCATCCACGGCTGTTTATTTATTATTTTCTTCTTATCCGTTTGCCATTGCCTCTCTCAGACTCTCGCTCTGAAGTCATCATGCTGTCCATGATTGGCATTTAATGGGCAACACAGTGACATTCAGATGCTATGCCATTCCCAGACACGTGCATTGTTTTACTGTTGTGAACGCTGTGATGTTGCTCTTTAGTATATTTAAAACATGGTCATCACAATGCTTCACAATTGCAGGTGTCTTCACTGTGCCACGTAGCTCTTTCCAACAACCCTGCAAATTAAAATAATGTTTTATATGCTAAACCCAGCTAAGTGCTATGTACCTATACGTTGAGTAGGCCTATTTCAACACTAATCCTCCTAATTCACACAATGTCAGCTCTCACTGGAATTGGCACTAGTCTCCACACACTAATTCTTCAGATGCCTTGTGCTAGCCAGGTAATACAGGTTAAATCTGGCAATGACTAACTCGCCTAAGACGTCCTAATATAACCCCCTCCCACACACACACACACACGCATACAAGCCCACACTCACTTGCCACTGTTTGCAAAAGGTCATAATGGGAACAGTGAACTAAGGTCAGCAAATTCCGCTTGTCTAATCTCCCTCTAATCTGTTTTCTGTCTGTCTAACAGAATAGAAGTTAGTTTGAATAGAGAGTTGTGTTGTAATAACGTGCTGTGCTCTCAAGCATTACACCTGTGTGCGTGACAACGCTCATATTACTGTCAGGCGCAGCTGGTCGTGGGGTAAGACGTGGATGGTGCGATGGTTACAATTCACAGGCCACAGAAGAGATGGTGATTGTCTCAGAATTGGCTAGAATGGGTGATTCATCTTTCAAACAGTGGTCTCACAGTCTGCATTAATGCTATTGCTGTAGATCCCCATATGATTTGGGCGTTTTGTTTAAAGAATGTGTAAATTAATCAAGTCAATCACTTTAGAGATACAAAACTGCTGTAGCTTCTGTACATCAATATTATGTCACCCAGCAGACATTTGCCATGTTTTAACCCCTTGTTCACTGTAGGTGTCAGACTGTAGAATTAAATATAGTTGTATTGTATAATCTAAAACAACAAAACATAAACATTTGATTATAAAAACTACCAGTAGACAATCTTTGTTAAAAGTATGTATGTTTTTGAGAAACAATGGCGGCTGAAAATCTCAGGCAAATTTCCACTTAGATTGATATAATCAATCTACAATTTACTTGTGTTTTATGGAAAATAATGAATTGTTCTTTGTGTATGGCAATTGGTCATACAATATGTAGAGCTTGGTAGGCTTAACCAAGCATCCATTTTCCCTCCATTTTCTCCTGTTTATTGATTTAATCTGGGACCATCGCTTTTTAATTGTATAAGACGCTAAGTGCATGAGCCACAGCTGTGGGGGGAATCGCCATCGATTCCCTGAAAGTGTTATTGTATGAAGTCACAAAGCGACGCAGAAGGGAATTGGGAAAGGGGGCATGAGATATACCTTATTTATACATTTGCATACATGCATGAATGTAGATAGGCCTACTGTACCATATACCATTAGTATGCAGGCAATCCAATACACATTGAGTCCCATATAAAAGGCACAAAAACCTTCCTTCGCTGCCAGGCAGGGCGGCGCCCTTGCGCCCTCTATCCACACGTCCTTGCTGATTACTGTCAAATCAGCTGTGTGGACCTGACTCGTTTTAACTGCTCTGAACGACTTCCACTCCTACGACTCTCCTCTCTTTCACACCCACACACACTCATGCTACACCATTCTTTCATCCCCTGTCACTCTCCTGCCACTGGTCTCCCCCTCTCCCTCCATTCCTCTCTGATCCTGGGAGCTGTGCTTCACCAGGAGCCCCTCAGCTCAGTGGGAGCTCAGCCTATCTCCAGCCCCCACACCCCCTACACACCACCTTCCCCCAGTCACCCCCGGGAGAGAGAGAGAAATAAAGGATAAAGAGGGGGAGGGAGAGAGAGAGAGAGATAGAGAGAGAGAAATAAAGGATAAAGAGGGGGAGGGAGAGAGAGAGAGAGAGAGAGATAGAGAGAGAGAAATAAAGGATAAAGAGAGGGAGGGAGAAAGAGTGTGTGGGGGAGGAGGGAGAGTGAGAGCGAGAGAGAGAGAGAGAGAGAGAGAGAGAGAGAGAGCTAAGACAAGAGTGACAAGAGAGAAACAGCTGGAAAGGCACAAGGAGAAGACGCAAATGAGCTAGAGGAGGAGGAGGAGGAGAGAGAGAGAGAGAGAGGACCAGAGGGAGGGGAGGACGGAGGGAGGGAGGGAGCGAGGGAGGCGTGCTAAGCTGCAGACACACACCGTGCCCGCCACAGCTCCTCGGCTCCACAGAGGACGCCAGTCAACAGTGGCAGCATGCAGCAGCGCGGGCGCCGGGTCGCGGACGAGGAGAGACACTGTGCGGTCGGCCGGCAGCTCAGCCTTGCGTGCTGGTGACCCCCCCCCCCCACCACCCCACAGCCCCTCCACCGACACGGGACCACCCTGAGAAGTTGAGCTGTCAACAGAACAAACCAGGAGGAGAGCAAGACTAAACAGAAGGGGAAGAGCCTCACTCGTTTTTCTGTTGTTGTTGTTGTTGTTGTTGTTGTTGTTGTTGTTGCCCTTCTGCAGAGGAGCAACCGGACCTCTTACTCCACCAGGAGCGTGCGTGTGTGTGTTTGTCTTTCCGTACCACACACACACACACACACACACACACACTCCCCTCACAAACTAAAAGCTCACTCTCCGCTGTCTTCCGGAACATACCAGCTCTCGACGTCCTTCTGAACTGAGTGGATATACTTTTTTGTATACTGGTATATTATATATGTCTTTGTCTTGTGCCCGGTGGAGGACCATGGGGCTCCAGTTCTGGGGCGCAGAGACCCTCCAAAAAAGGACAGAAGGCTTTTCATACCTTTTGGGGACATTGCTGCTCTTCTGCAGTTTCTGGAGGGCTCACACACAGACAGACAACGGGAACTCTGTCTATTTCTGGCAAACAGGTAAAGTGAAACCCCTGCATTTATGTAAAATGAACGCTATTGGCTTTTACATAGAGCGTTAGAGGGTCAGCAGTTGCTGAAATTAGGTGTGTGTGTGTGGGTGTGTGTGTGTGCACGTGCAAATTAACTCATTCAGTTATTAAGTTGTTTTCAAAGTGTGATTTTTTAAAATGACTTTATTATTGCATATTAGATTAATGTCTTCTGTATGGCATCTTATTGGAAATGAGTGAATGTGAGTCATTTATTTGAATTTAATAGTTCTTATTTTCTCATTTTGTTCCTTTTGCAATTTTTAAGGTTTATTGACGTCAGTAATTTTCCCCCCAACAAAGTGCAATATTGATAGAATTTGTTATCAGTGGATTCCTGTTGGAAATCCTTAAACAGTTGTATTTCCATGCTTTTGAGACTTGTGCTGGATTCCAATAGTTGTAGATGACACACATTTTGCTTCAGTCATAAATTATTTCATCAAAGGTGCCCACACATAAAAGATGACCCAGAAATCTACAGTGCATCTCTGCCTTATTTTCACAGAGATTGCGTGTGGAACGTAGTAAAGTGGTGATCCACTTGTGAATGAATTATTCTCTATTGCTCTCAGATGAATCTCGTGATTGATAATGATTTCTTCTTGATACGCCTGCAAATGATTGTCAGCCACTGTCGCAGAAACTGGCAGAGAAATTGTCTAGATGTTATTGATGTGTTTACTTGAGTTAGTGTGCCTTAAACAGCCTGGCATTGTTGGAGGATGGCTCTACTAAATTGTGCCTGATCAATGCGGTAATGTGGTGGGTTATTTGCTGTCCGTGATTTGAGCTCTGGCACTATTTCACTGCAGCTATTAGTAATAGTGCAATGACAGGTTATGACACAAGGGATAATATAAAGGGTCTTTACCAAGGTAATAAGGATAAAAGACCACCTCTCAGTCAACCTTGAACATCTATAAGATTGCTGCTGGGCATGTTATTCTTGAAAAGAATGTCCCTCTTTAAGTGGTGTTCATTAGCGTTAGCGTTAGCATTAGCATGAGCTCGTCACCTTTCATAGCCCCTTCTTCCTTATGGTCAAGACATACCCTCCCCCCTCCATCTTCCCTTATTTGCCAGGCCCTCGCTCCCCCCGCACCGGTTCCTGGTCGACACGCGTTAATAGCCATGCCTGTCTGTCCCATGGCTGGGCGTGTGTTGAAGAAGATGGAGCTTGAGTAGGAGATTAAAGGAGCGGGGATTTAACAAGCCCAGGAAGCAGCTCAGGAAGAGTGAGCAAGGGAGGCGCTGCCTTAACCCACATGCACGTTACTACATAGGTCACAGTGATTACACCTCTCTCACGCACTACGCCGCCTCTCTCCCACGCTAAATGAGCTAGCTATAGCCCCAGTCACAAGCTCTCGGCGACGCACTTCGAGATGAAACGCGATGGCGAGCTTGTTAATTTCTCTCCAAACGAAAGGTAGCGCATGGATTTTAAGTCCTCTTTCCCTTGTCTTCCATTCACTGTGACGATCGCCCGCAGAGTGAAAATCACACAGGGTCCCACCATGTTCAGCATCCTAATATGATTATGTTTGCTTAACATTTGCATAACCCCAGACCCACCCCCTCCCCCTGCTCATGACACTTGTTTTTCTTTATATTTTGAAGTATTGGTGTTTGTGCACATTTGCAGAGTATGCAGTGTGTGAGCAATGCCTGGATGTTTTGCATAGTGATGAGCCTCGCTGAAATACAGCCCCTGTCTTCAAACGACGGGGAATCGGGCCCTCGTTGCCTTCACTGCCTTCTGAAAAGGGGGGGGGGGATATGATCTGTGCTTTTCTGGAAGGTGAGACAGTTCGTCAGCCTGTGTCCTTTTCTCCCGAGACTTTTATTCAAATGAGGCCGATAAAGACAACAGGGCTCTGCCAGGCATTGATAGTGAGGCTTCTGAAGGTGGCAGAGAGGAGAACTTGGAAGAGACGGGGAAGGGGGGGGGTTGATTATGACCGCCGCGAGGACGAGCGGATGATGATTGTGATAATGATTTCCCGTGGCTGTGCGGAGCTTTTGAAAGATTGCAACGAGTTTGTCTCCCACACCTTTTTCGTCTTACCTCTGCCTGTGCAGCTTCAGTTTTTCACCCTGTGTCTCTTTCACTCTTCACAGATAAGAGGCACATGAATATTTTAAGATCTGCAGTCGATAATTCGTTTCCAGCTTATACACAAAAATAAAATATCCCAACATTATTAGTGCAAAGCGGAGAAAACGCCATGCAAATGGAAAATGCTAAATTTGGATGTAAAACTATGAGCCTACTACTAAAAGTTGTGTTTTCAGCAGGACAATAGTCTTGCTTGGCCAGACTTGTTATCATGTAAAATGTCTGGGGACATCCATGAGACAATTAGGCTTAAATGTGGGTGAAAGTGCATTGGTAACAGTTCAAAACATCTAAACCACTTTTAGCCAGTCACGTCCATCCATGTGAGACCATGACAATGAACCCAAAGTCAACGTCAAGGCCAGGGCTTTTGAAGTTCAAGGAACCTGTGCTTTTGTTCCCTCCACAGCTGACCTTAACCCTAACACCTATGGGAATATTAGCAAAAGTAAAAGGCAAAATGTATTGTAGTCAGAACCTGTGGAAGGTTATCTGAGTGTAGAATCACTGCCAGATACGGTAAGCTGTAGGCGAATGTCGAGAAAGAAGAATAAACCATTATGTTTGTACTGTAATCTTGCTTTAGGACATATTTAAACTGAATTTTATTGTTCTAGATTAATGTTGAAACAAACAGCCTCAGACATTTGGACCGCACTGTAGATAATACATGTCTAATTAAAAGAAAAATACCATGTGCATGGCTTGATAATATGTCACAAGTCCCCCCCGCCACACACACACACACACACAGTGTGCGGCTACAGTCTCTACTATGTGTGTGCTTCATTAACTCCTATGTGTGGTGTGAGGGAGAGATACGCTCATCTACGGTACCAGGACCTCACCTGCTGGTGTGCCAGACTGAAGACAGAGCAATTACAAGCAGTTTACTTGAGTGTGTGTGCATGAGGTTCAGTATTATTATAGGGAGACAATACAGTACCACCCCTTCTTCCGGGCTAGCTTGAGTTCCACTCAGGCTAATTGCTAGCGAAACAATCTATATGAATATCTTAAGTATAGATTTTACCATAGCCTGTAATCATTGCTGTGAAAGTGTTATCTTTCTTGTCTCTTGGATTCAGGTCATCACCTCCCAATGAGTTACCAGGCTGGACTTGTATGAATTCTATTGCTGAGTTTATGAACAGATTGTATGCCGTGAGTGATGTTTAGGTCTCCCCACGGTACCTATATGGATGCCCGTGCAAGATATATAATTTAAATAAAAACCTATGTATTCATGCTTCTTTTACCGTACACTGTGCATCACTATCTAGGCAAAAGAAATTAAATCAATGGCATGCTCTTAGATAGGGCTACATTCCTGTGCTATACTCTTTTGAATTTGTGTTAGTAGCATAGGAACGCAGAATGCAGTCTTTACTTCTGGAACGTATCAAGCTGGTTCCAGATTGATTTCAATTCCCTATTGTAGTATTTGGGCATTTGGAAAACAATTGTTTTAACCGCTGCTGTAGTCTTTTAACAAGATATATCAGTCAGTCCAGTAAGTTAGCGACATTTGCTCATATTGGCCAGTCCGAGGTCCAACAAAGATCACCCCAAAACAATCTGATGGTCTGTTCTGTCCACCCGCCCCCCAACACAGCCTTAATATTTCACCAGGATCGAGATTATCCATAATTTTAAGATTACGCAGCAGCTGTCTATAGCCCTCCTGGTCAGTCCAAATCCAATTCTACCCTTCTACAGCCTGGAGCAGGTTACACCTCTTAATATGTGTCCCTGCTCTGCAGGCCCATTAGACACCTGAGTCATGTTGCAGACATTTCAGATAATCTCTGTAGACTGCTTGCCAATGGCAATTAAGATAGTGTTGCACGGTGTTGCTCACTGCTAAATGCAATGCGGAACATGTGTTTAAGGCTCCAGGACGTTAGGTTGTATTTCATAGCATGCCCTTGCTTAGGGTTTCAATTTGATTTCAAATTTGATTTCTAAAGAGACTTTACACTAGATTAAAATCATAAACAAAGAAATGATTTGATTACATTATTTCAAGCGTTATCATATGACCTTGTGACCCCCACAAAACTCTCCCATTGGGCATTTTAATAATTTAAAAAAAGGTATAAATTGTGGTTCTTGTGAATTGAACAAGTGTCTTGCTAAACCACATAACCTGTATACACTGTATGCATGCGTGTGTGTGTGTGTGTGTGCGTGCGTGTGTGTGTGTGTGTGTGTGCGCGTGTGTGTTTCTGTCACGTGCATGCCTGTTTTGTTGGAAACAAAGGAATCTACAGTGTCTGGGTCCATAGCGGTACCAGGCAGTGTTCTGAGGAGCCCATCCACTACTGTTTATCAGAGGGCTGCACTGATGACACAGTGACTAGCACTGACAAGCTGCTCTCAGCCCAACACAATTCTCCCCTCAACAAGGCACCCGCGCTGAAGGATGTCGCCTTCTCTCTGACGGCTGCTAATGGCTCTCCCAATCACCTGCTATTACAGAAAGAGCTATGGGCAGGGCCGTGCAGGAAACAGAGGGAAATGAACTGCGATGGGTTCACAAGTTCAGGACAGCTTATAGGTCACTGCAGCGCTGGCAAGCCCTCGTTTGAGGTCTAAAGCGGTGCCTTGAGGGGGGTTAGACACTTTGCTGCTGATATCTTTCAGGTCACTAATTAAGCAGAGTTGCCTTCCCATGCCTAATTTCTTATCAGAGCCACGGAAAAGTCCTCAGAGGACAACCGAACAGGAATCATCTCTATTGATTCCCAGCGTTTCTGCTGATCTCTCCTTCTCTCTCTCTCTTCTTCTCTCTCTCTCTCTCTCTCTCTCTCTCCTTCTCTCTCTCTCTTCCTCTCTCTCTCTCTCCTTCTCTCTCTCTCTGCTTCTCTCTCTCTTCATCTCTCTCTACTTCTCTCTCTCTCTCCTTCTCTCTCTCTCTCCTCTCTCCCCTCTCTCTCTCTCCTCTCTCTCTATTCTTCTCTCTCTCTCTCCTTCTCTCTCTCTCTTCCTCTCTCTCTCTCCTCTCGCTCTCTCTCTCTCTCTCTCTCTCTCTCTCTCTCTCTCTCTCTCTCTCTCTCTCGCTCACTGCACTTGGTTGATCTGGCACGGCATTGATCTCCATCTGTGTCACAGGTGTAAATTAGTTCCTAATGCTATCCCCGAAATACCTCAAATAGGTGTGTGCTTCTGCCTGAATCTCGCTGGAGTGATGCTGTGAATCTAAGAGGAGCAACTCTGTGATTCTGCCTACGAGAGGAAGGATGGTGTTTGTTGTACTACGGGACTGCGTTGTCCCCAATTGAGATCAGCCCTTTGAAACCCCTTCCTTGTTTTAGTGAGTGCATTTTTAATATAACCCATCCTGGCCCTCATTAACATAGCACCTGAGGGCAAACACAGCCATGCACCATAATTGGCCAGCCAGGCTTTACATTCCTCAGCAACAGGCGGCAAATATAGGCCACGCATTTAAATGGCACCACTGTTCTTGGAAGTCTGGTTTCATATTTATTTTTATTTTATTTTTTCATTATAATTCATCAGTTTGCAGGTTAAATCATTGCACCGCTGTATTTGTTTTTAATTATTGTAGGGACATAGTGGGGGCTAGGGCATTTATTCCCTTGAGTGTCTATGGCCCTATAGCCATCTGGAAAATGGACAGCAGTCAGCATCTTTCTGACTGCAGAAATGGTGGTAAGGTATGTGTGACGTCAGGCTAAATAACGTTATTCCCAATGTAAGAAGATGGAGCACCCTTGGCATGACCACTGCGCGCGGTTTAGCTGCATTTGCGGCACAGTACAGTATGTCACATTTGAGCCAGATGGATCTGCGATGTTGTGGCTATACGGATTCCTCCCTCACCATCACTGTCCACTCCAGACCACAGTCATCTGTACAACATAGAGGGCTGCCAAAGACATGCCAGAGATGTCTGCTTTTAATCTAAATGGCAGCTATTAAGCTAACACCATGATATAGGCAGGATATTACCCGCCATCCCACAAAAAACGTTATTTAGAGTGACATAAGAGGATTCCCACTCCCCTGCACTGCTATAGTCAGATGGCTCATAACGTATTTAGGTGGGTGTGGGGAGGGGGGTGCTCTTTGCTAGTTACATACAATGCTGACAACATTTTGCAGTCGGTCGTGCTACGAGAGAGCAGACTGACGGCTTTATGGTAATGTGGTGTGTTTGTTTTTTGTGCTGGCCATCAGCCTCAGCGGGACTGATTTACAAGTATATGACTGACTCGATTTAAGAGCTATGTACTTTGACCAGCTATATTCCTCTTCATATTTTTAGACAGCCTTGCTACAGTCCAATAGTGAACAACTTAGTAGAGCTTCTTTGAGTTTAAGGGAACACTTCACGATAATTAATGGAGCAGATATTTATCCTTCGCTGCCTGCAATAGAAGAAACAACTGTGCTCTTTCTGGTCCACAAGTTTCTCATACAATGGAGTTGATGAAAGCAAAATGATAAAATGGCGTCCTAGATTTAGGGTTAGTTTTTGTGTGGTTGTAGAATAGCAGCCATGGACATTTTCACACAAACGGCATACTGTAGAGATGCCATGTCGCATCTTGACAAACAAGGAGTGTAGACTGTGAACAGCATATGGAGCGAAGTCTTTTCATGGTTAGGGAGTGGCATTCAAAAAAAAAAAAAAAAAGGCAATAAGACGGCTTCAGTAGTTTGAGAGAAATGGCGGTGTCATCTGAGAAAGCAGTGACATTTACCACAGTATGGGGGGTGGTCCATCCTGCCTTCCCTGATGCTATTCTAATAAAGGCACCAAGATGGAAGAAGCTCAGAAGCAAATATTCACCCGTCCACCCACCTTCCCTGTCATTTATCATTCATCTCTCCCAACGGCCATCACTTGATTCGCCTCAGCTGGCCGCTAGTTACATACACATTTTGCCAGTGTTTTCCCTCCCATAACAAAGACGTCTCATTTTGCTGTGTAGATATGGCCCTCTGATGTCTGCAGGGATAATCCTGTAAGTGACATTTGGCCATAGTTTACACAGGACAGCACTCTTGTGTATTGACGTATGGTCAAGGTTATTCAACGCCAAGTTAGTTTATCTGTCATTAGATTAAGTGATGCTCTGTAAGAACACATATTCATTCAATATCAACAAAAAACATTACACCAGAATGGTGGGTCTGACTCTTGTTTAACAATATTTACTGTACTGTAGCTTCAAACACAGCAGCAATACTGAATCTTGCCATTTTATATTGAATACCCATATAAAACCTCTCTGTACAATGTGTTCTACTTAAAGAAATGCCAGGGTTATTAAATATACTACCTTGACATTCATATTTGTTCAGTTAATTTGTGGATTTTTCAGTTCTTTTTAGTTTCCTGACAGTGAAAACAAAAGCATGTGTTGTTGTTCTGTGCTTGCTTTATGTGGCTTGGCATTGTCAAAGTTATTTATTAATCTCAACCATTACCATATCTATTCTTGACTGTTTTCCTTACAGTTGTCTCTGTGAGGGTGAGGCAGACACACATTTACACTTACCAAGGACACAAACAAAACAAACGTATGAAGACAATGCCCTCATGGGAAGTGTCTAAGGTTTACCACAGACATTTGACAATAACACTGATTTAAACTGAGGGTGGATGTAATTTATTAGGGTGAGCGATACAGAGAAGAAGAAAAAAATACAGAAAGGAGAGGTCATCTGTAGGTTACAGCTCCTATCTTTTAAAGTTTCTTGTGGATTGACACTTGAAAGTGGTCACTATGTAGCCAAACGGTGTCTGACACAGTATGTGGGCTTGCTTTTAGTTTTGCCTATCCTTTCTAGTGGACCAACCTAACTTGTTGACGCTTTGTCCTACCAATGCCATGCCTGAGACCAGATTATAAAAACATAAGGAAAGACTTTGAGGCTCAGCTCTCTTTTCGTCAGAGCGGTGCGGTAAAGTGATTGTAATTCCGCTCCCGCTGCTCAGATTCTCTGGCCAACCTCTCGCTCCAATGTCCCTTTACTCGTGAACAAGACCCCGAGGTACTTGAACTCCTTCACTCGGGGTAAGGACTCATTCCCTACCCGGAGTAGGCACTCCATCTGTTTTCCTGCTGAGAACCATGGCCTCAGATTTATCGGCGCTAATCCTCATCCCAGCCGCTTCACACTATTGGCTGAACCCTCCTTTCCAGCACCTTAGAGTAGACTTTAACTTGGAGGCTGAGAAGTGTTATACCCCTATAATTGGCACACACTGTTTGGCCTCTCTTTTTGAACAGGGAAACCACCACCCTGATCTGCCATTTCTTGGGCACTGTTCCAGACTTCCACGCAATGTTAAAGAGGCATGTCATCCATGACATTCCCTCCAAATTCAGAGCTATCAGGATTTCTTGATGGATCTCTGGATGGTTATAATGTGATACTGCTTTTTTTTTTTTTAAGTGGAAGCAATACGCTGCCGTACTTCTATAGCTTAGGTCTTATTTTTCGTATATTAAACTCCCAACTTTTCATTAAAAAGTTAACGTTGAAAATAGAGTGGCTAATACATCTGAAACAACCGAAAACAGTCCACCACTGCCGAAAGCCCCCTTTCTCGATCGCTGCTTTCTAGGAAGAATACTACCTACAACTTAAATGATTTAATTTCAATTTCATTTAACATTTATATAGTTTTATCAGAGATTACACATCATCAATAAACTATCTTTAGTTATATCCACGTGGGAGGAACTTTTTAGGCTATGCTGCTTTTTAAAATAATGTTTTGTTATTCACTAAAAAAGGGATGTTGGCGATGATGGCGTATTGTATTATATGAATGCATTCATAGCTTACTACACTTTAAACAAATATCCTAACAGAAACTGTGCATAATAAATGCCTACACGCAACAGCAAAACTAGAAGGGGGGGCAGATTTCGGCAGGGGCACAGGCTTCCATCGTGAAGTGATACCAAACAGGTTAGCTAGGTAACCAAGGTGATTGTGTGCCCCACAGCGGATGGAACTTAGTTAGCGATAACAAAGCCAACCCATTTAGAGGGACGATATGATTGGTAACTTTTACTGTCATTTGAAATGAGTTTCTCATTATGATGCCCTCTGCAAAAGTATAGAGGGCATGACCTATCACAGAGCTGCTTGTTTCATTTAACCCTTCACATTCAAATTATGAATAGATCAAATTAAAACAGATGACTTAGTAAATAGGATGTTCTTTTTCCTTATCTTAGGCCTAGAGGGCCCTGACAGTTCCCTACTGGTGCATAGGGCTGATCAGATCCAGGCAGGCCTCTAACAGCACAGCACTGCTTGGTGGGTGCTCTGCCCACATACTTCTCCATGTGCATTCAGCTTGGATGCTCTCCCTGTTCCTGTTTCTCCTCCATCCATTTACTCTGCAGTAGTAGCCAAACAGTGCATGCTCCCACACACACGTATGGTATATGCCCCCCATCCCCCTCTACACACACACACACACACACACACACACAATTCTGCCAATTTCACATTTGCAGCCCCCGCCGCAGGAGACTCGTTCTCTGCACCTTGTGTATCCCCACATGGCTTTTAGCAGTGACGCTCAGTGAAGGCTATTCCCTAAAGAAGACACCTCCGCATATAGCTCTCTGCTAGCATGCTATATAGCTCGGGCAAAGCTGGCTCTGCCACTGCTTGTCGTAATGTGTCTGTGTGTGTGTGTGTGCCTGGCACATCACATTTGTGACAGTACCAGTGAACCACTACAAAGGCAATGCTCCATTGCTAATACGTTTTGCCGTTAGGTAAACAATATACCTATACTTGACATTGAGCACTGCATGTCAGAGGGATGTGCTTTTGCAGTAGGTCTCCTTGGTACAGTATGTGTTACCAACACAGCTGCACACTGTTTTTTATATGTAGTTAATGTATTCATTCCTGCAGTTATTTTACTTTTTGAGTATTCTGATGAAGGTGATTAGGGCGTATTAGACCGATGCTCCTCCAGAGGTCACGTTATGTTCATGCTTATATTTTGAATATCAAGTCACTTATATCCCTACAAGACCCCCACGTATTCATATATACGTATATATATATAAAGATATATATATAAAGAATGAATGAATTAATTAATTAATGAATACAGCTATCTTTATCGGTGCTTCAATTTTTACCCCTTATGGGTTGGGATCAAAACAAAGTGCGACCAGACAAATATGCAAATCAATGTTGTCACTTTGGGATTAGACCGTGCTGCACCAGACAGAAAGAACACACAATTACATGCCAAACAAGCGGCTTGCTGCTGGCGCCCCAGAAAAAACATTTGATAAGGAGCGATCGAGCGTCAGTCTCCCCTTTTTGTCTTGACGCGCCGTGCGCCCCTGAGAGCGGCCATTAAGGAACAAACAGCCGGACAAGTGTGGTTACAGTAATTAATTGTGGCACGTGTGACCTCCCCTTAGAGCCACTGGGTCTCCTCAGTGACCCACCCTCCTCCAGCCTCAACACGTATACAGCCATGTGCTAAGAAGCACAATAATTTGGGATTCATTAAATCATTCGTTTGTCGTGGGCGTCGGAGTGCCGTTTAATTGGCTTATTCGTCTTGTCATTTGGTTTCACCTCCTCGATCGTTCCTCCTGCGTTCTCCGCATTCCCCTTTCCTCACAAATTCATGGTTTTGCTATAGCGAAAAGCACGGGCCCTTCAGATGGGCTCGTTAACGCCCAAAATACTGCGTCTCGTTAGTTTCCCCAACAACAGCGGTGACTCACGGTTGATGGTGGACCAGTCATTGTGTTGATGCTGATGCCATCACCTGTCAATGTAGAGATACTCTTGTTAAGAAGTGCAGTGAGTTTTATCCTCAACTTTGACATTGCCACAGGCACACAAATGAGACAGGTGCATTCACAGGTGCCTTTGTGTAATATGCCCTAGGTTTTAGCCATACACTCGTCTGTCAAAGTAGAGGATTGCTGCTTAATGATTGTTTGGTTTCTAGCACTTTCCTGCCTCTTTGTATAGTTTTAATATCAATAAACGTCTGATGGACTAATCCATAAAGATTAAAATCTTTAATTTGTTATTGACACATTGACAGTGTTTAATTTTTCTGTTGATGAGCAACAGATTCTCTTTAACTATTCAATTTTTCAACTATAAGAATATTGCTGAAATGCCTCCCTTTGCAGGACACTGATATAATGCTGCATTATGGAGTATTAAGGTCATGTGGTTTGCAGTGAGCATGCCGCAGTTTCCTTTCATTTTTTCATAAAAAAAAAGAAGAAAATCTACTGTCACTGATTGATTTATAGAGTAAGGGTAAATATTCCCTTCAGAGTTATTACAGCTCATACCTTATCTCTCCTCAGTACAAGCTGTGGTCCCTTGTCTCTTAAGCAGACTTGATTTCAATGAACAGTAGCTAGCTTGTCATTTATTGTGCCATACATCACCGCTTTATCAGCCCCACTGTTTCGCTACACTGCGGGTTGCAGTACAAATAAAGACATGGAGGAATAAAGCAACACACATCTTTCCCTAGGTGAGCTGTCCTGTTCCCTGGTGTGCCATTAAAGGTGAGGAGGACACGAGGCGAACCAACCTCGTTCCGTTCTCACGCTGCACTCAGCAGAGTTTGGACGAAGCAGGGTTTAATGAATGTTGCGTGTGCGTGTGTGGGTGTGTGTGTGTGCTCCTGTGTTCTTCCAGAGAGCTCGACCAACAGGATTATATAGCTGTCACACAGCTGTCACTCAAGCCAAGAGCACCCCCCTCCCCTCAACATCACCATCCACAGCACTCATCCCATCCATGTGCATTCGACAGCCGTAGCCATGGCAACAGAGATATTATATGATGGCAGTCAAAGTCTCTGCCCCACTACCTGTAACTGTCTCTTTGCTTGAGTTCTGCTTAATGAGAATCACTTTGAGCTTGTCCTACAATGAATGATATGCCTCTTTAGTTGTAGGGTTGTCTGCACTGAAAGCCATAGAATTATATCTATTATTTATGTATGTAATTACATAAATACATAATGTGGCTTTATATTTTTTTTTTCCAAAGCCTTTTACAATACACTGTGGTTTAGCATGTGATCAGTTTAGATGTATGTATACAGGCATGTAAACATCTGAGTTCACGCCATGACATTATTAAAGGCAGGGTTAATCATTCTCGAGAACGCTTGCTAACTTGGAGCTCAAATCAAAACAATGTCACTCCGCAGCGCTGCTCCACAAAGAGTAGTACTACGGCTTTGTCGATGAGCGTTAAGTGTTCGCCACTTAGCTTATGTTGCTATTTACCAAGCCAGGACTGTGTGGATGTATCTGATTATTGTTTCAACACACACAGAATGGTAAGCAGAGGTGTGTAGAGTAGCCAAAAACTGTACTCAAGTAAAAGTTCTGTTACCTTTAAGTAATAATGACTCAAGTAGAAGTCAAAGTAGTCATCCAAAAAAATACTTTCACTAGATACTTTTTTACTCTTAGGCTACTAAGAGTAAAAAAGTATCTAGTGAAAAGACTACTCAGTACCGAGTAACTTTTCTTCTCAATTTTGAAATAAGCAGAACATGAATTTTAATATCCAAAATTGTAATGCTGGCCTACTCTTATTTAGTGTTTGTACATCACGACATGTAGTTAGCATGAACCTGTACAGTGTTGCCAACATGACATGTTTACATTTTTAGCACATTTTTAGACACTATGACTTTATTTCTGAAAAGTGAGTAGCAACCAATTTAGAAATGTATTCAGACCATAAGGGAAATGGAGAGAAATAGGGTAAATGAGCTGCTCAGAGTAATCGCAGTCCACGGCTCGTGTCAACAACGAGTTGCTGGGATCTCTCCATCTCCACTGTCCACAGTTAGCATGTGTGGCAGGCAGGAGAATGTTGCTTGCTGCATGAGTGAGTTTTTATGGTTACATTGCTTGACACTCGCTGTGAAACGCTCTTTTCGGCTGTGCCAGTAACCGTTCTTACATCCATGCAGTAACCCCCAGTGAAGAACAGTGTAAGAACAGTTGCGAGATCGGTCGCATTGTGCAAGCATCTTTGAAATGGTCGGATTTATGTAGTGTTAGATTCCACCTGTTTTTAGCAGTTATGCTAAAGATTGTTTACTTGTAGATTCACAGTATTTTATAAATAATACAGAGAAACGACTGGAATATAGCAGAATGTACGGAGTAAAAGTAAAAGAAAATATTGACAAATATACTTGAGTAAAAGTAAAAAGTATGTTGCATTCAAACTAATCTTAGAAGTAACATTTCTTCAAAAAGTCACTCAAGTAAATATAATGGAGTAAGTGTAGTGCGCTACTACCCACCTCTGACAGTAAGCTAGCAAAAGGTTTGACAAAAAGTTTATTATCTTACAATTAGCTTACAATAGCTGACTATTCCTTTAAGTGTGTCTGTGTGTGTGTGTGTGTGTGTGTGTGTGTGTGTGTGGGGGGGGGGGGGGGGGGGGGGGCGGGTGACCAA
>JAODUH010021741.1:0-25184 GCA_027564835.1 Typhlichthys subterraneus
AAAATACTAAACTATTAAACAAAGCCACGAAAAGCAAGAACTACCAGGATCCCCTTTAACTGAAACAATACCACACAAAATCCCATAAACTGCCGCTCTTCCTCCGGTCAGAGAACCAGATTGTAGACCGGCAACGTTTTTCGTCTTGTTTCGTCAACGAAAATACAGCTTCAATTTAGTCATAATTGTTATTAGTGATCTATTTTCTATTAAAGGTTAATTGACGAAAATATTTAGTCAACGAAATGAACTGATTATCAATGAACCATTGATGTCACATGACGATAGCGGAACTGCGAAACTGTTTACTTTTTACTCAGCCGGTAAGATGGAAACTATGGCTGGAACGTTCGAAGGCACTGTTTGCATAGTTTATGGTACTGTTTTTTGTGAATGTAGTAGTCCCTGATAACCCGTCTGGAAGTAGCCTTGCTGTTTTACTTTTCGACGAGTGGAGCTGCAGCTACACTTCACGGTAGACTACCGTACGCCTCCAGGTTGGATATCCGGTACATACGGTATTGTACAAAAGCGAGGCAGTCATGTTTTAAGAATTTTGGCGTCGACTTGGTACCGAAGTATCGGTTTCCGTGACATCCATAATGAAAACAATATATATATTTTTCAGCAAACCGCTCACCCACACGACGCCATCTACCCTGTACAGTGAAAACCGGGATTCATGCGTGAAGAGAACACCTCTTCAAAGTGCCAGATGCGAATGTAAGCATTTGCCCACTCAAGTCGGTTACGACGAAGAACTGCAGTCAGGTCGAGACCCCGAGTGTGCGGATGAGCTTCCCTGAGATGGTTCCTGAAAGTTTGTGCAGAAATTCTTTGGGTATGCAAACCGATTGTTGCAGCAGCTGTCCGGGTGGCTGGTCTCAGATGATCTTGGAAGTGTAGATGCGGGATGTGGAGCTCCTGGGCTGGTGTGGTTACACGTGGTCTGCGGTTGTGAGGCCGGTTGGATGTACTGCCAAATTTTCTGAAACGCCTTTGGAGAGACGGCTTATGGTAGAGAAACTAACATTCAATTCACGGGCAACAGTTCTGGTGGACATTCCTGCAGTCAGCATGCCAATTGCACGCTCCCTCAAAACTTGTGACATCTGTGGCATTGTGCTGTGCGATGCAACTGCACATTTTTGAGTGGCCTTTTATTGTGGCCAGCCTAAAGCAGACCTGGGCAACACTCATGCTGTCTGATCTGCATCTTGATGTGTCACACCTGTGAGGTGGCTGGATTATCTCGGCAAAGGAGAAGTGCTCACTAACACAGTTTTAGACAGAATTGTGAGCAATATTTGAGAGAAATGGGCCTTTTGTGTACATATAGAGAACGTAGATCTTTGAGTTCAGCTCATGATGAATGGGGGCAAAAACAAAAGTGTTGCGTTTTATAATTTTATTTAGTGTGTTTTTATATTTATATTATTTGAGACACCACACGCACACTATAAACATAAGTAGTAACTCACCTGGAAACTCACCATATTAAGATGCAGAACCTTTCCATTAACACTGTACTTTAGGGACCCTAAGTTCTAGCATGTGTTTTGATTAAAAGACATGATTTTTTTTTAGTGGACTAATTAAACTTAAAGGTGTTATGGGAATTTGTTTTTATATAGGCTAGCACCTGGCGTAGGAAGGACTGGTTGAACATGCACCTTTCACACAAAGGAGTAACAAGTTATTTATTTATGTAATTTATTTATGTTTGTCGAGAATAACGAGGTAACGCTCCAAGGAGTTCTCCCAGGTGACAGTAGTCAAAAATATTATTCAGTGAATCAGCTCTCTATCCACCATATCACACTGTTTGTTTATGTTTGTTAATCTGCCCATGTGCTTTGACTGCTTGAGTTGGCTCATGCTGGGTTTTTTGTCTCAAACACATGCTGTAGGGTGCTAAGCCAGGTTCACCCATGGCGCCTAATAATAGGCTAATGCAAGAAAAGCTGCCCTGTTTTGGCTCCTAGCTGGACACTTCCTGGAGCCTGCAGTTCTAAAGCACACGTTACTTTTGGCCAATGAGATTGCATTCATTACACTAGCTGGCACTGACTTGTACCGGAGAAGATCAATTCTCTACTTACTTTAGCTAAAGACAAAACAATGTCCCTTCTTTGTCTACATAAGTCATAGTATAACCCCTTGGATTTTCTAAAAATTACTGAGCATATAGTATTGAGCATATCTTTTATGTTCTCTGGAGCTTCAAAACTCCAGGGAGCTACCACTGTTATCTGCTGTAGGATGAGGCAGTCTTTTGGGAAATGTGCCTCCCTGGTGTCCACAACTCTTTGTTTAACTGACACATCAATTTTGATGCTGGCACTCAGTGGTTTGAACTCAAATGTCTGACTTGGTGTGCTTGAAAGACTCTCCCATTCTACCACTTCACAGTACAATACTCTTTCTGTTGCAGTCCTTGGCCTGAGTGTCAGTTTGTCACCCAGGGGACAGCCTAACTGTTGAGAGCCAAGAGCTATGAAAGGACTGAACAAGTAAAAATACTCCTTAAACCATATTGGACTCAACAGGCATTTAAAACAGAGCTATGATTAAAGAAACTGTAGTGTTCTGTAGGCTAAATCACACAGTACAATCGCAGAGCAGCTATTCTATCAACATGTAGACCTAGGTCTTTAAATTCAGACCTGTTCCACGTATGTTACACAAGCTCCCGTTCAGACACAACACCGTTCATAGTACAATGGAGCTATGTACAGTAAGATATAAGCTTATTATATTTGGGAAGTTTTTCTGGCCTTTATTACATTCGTTCTGTAGACTAGTCTAAATAAATAAAAATGTCCCCATACCTTTTGCCACTAGATGCCACACTAACCATCATCTTCTTGTTTCCGTGTGTTTGCGGCCAACTGTTTTTATTTTGAAATGCAAAAAAAAAAAACTGTTTCCAAATTACCGTTTATAAATAGGAAAACAAAAAACGGGAAACAATTTTTTTGTTTAGATAATAAAATACAGAAAACCAAAAAATAACAAAGTTTTGTTCGTGTGCATATAAACAAAAATCGGTAATTAAAATGAGTTTGTTTTTGTTGTGACCAGGAAGTTGATCCCACGATATGTGGCTATCTAGTTATAGCCAGTGTCATATAAATGACGCTGGTTATACCCCATCCAGAACAGAATGTTAGTGATATCTGTGTAAAAACAGTGAGACAGTGGCTGTAATAAGGACTTGGGGTGTAATGGTTTGATGAAGCATTACTTTTGTATAATTATTAATTAATTAAATGTATGGCTAGCAGATGAAGGCTGTCTTCTGAAACCAGGGTCACGCGAGTAGCATCTAGCTGCACGCTATTACTATACCGTACAGATGTTGCTCCAGTATAATTCGAGGACAATTAGCGGCTGCATAGTCAGAAATAGTCTGACAATATTATTAAACCTTATTGGAACACTTAATCATACTGTAGGCTACACATAAATATATACGATCATCTTTCAAGTGTAAGACGCGTACAGTAGCTTAGGGCTATATACTATGCCACAAGCCGGTTAGCATCAGCCAGTCAACAAAGCATTAATACGTCTACTAATCATCGATACTGCTAGCTAGCCTGCATTTCTCCGCCAACACACTGGGGCGGCATAATGAGTGGACTTGAGTGTCTTCTAGGTATTGCAGAATATCTGTATAAAAGGGCTATTCTGTCTATAGGCTATTTTGGATGTCAATGGAGAGCTTCGTTCTATTTCGAGGGGGCACAAGGCTACCGGTACACTGAAAGACGAATACGTCTGAATAATATGTGCAGGATTGTTCAACTTTAGTTGATAGATTTGCATGTAATATTGTAGAATAATCCTGAATATCTAGTCCAGTGTTTGCCTCCTGGATAAGAACAGAGTATTTCTAAAATCTGCTTGCGAGACAAAGGGCATTGTTACACAGGGATGCAACAATTATACATTTTGATGGAATAATCACAGTTTTACAATTGTTATGCATGAATTTCACAACACTAGCAATGCTCTTTTGGAATGCGATCTAATGCCCTTTCTCCTGCTTTACTGCAAATAGCCCAACTCTTAACTCACTGCTACTTCATTGAGTGTTTCCGCAGTCTGGAAAAATACATTGCTACTGGAGATGCAGGCGGCCCCATTTTCGGGGGGTTCCACATACCTTCCCCATGACTTCTAAAAACATTCTGGTGTAATTTCTTAAAAGGATAAAATTCAAGAAAATCTTAAATATAGTTTAAATCTCCCAGAAATGACCTTTAATAATTTATAATTGCGTTTTGATGTCTGCAAGGTCTGTGTAGAAAATAGCTTACATATAGATATTAAATTAACAGAATCAAAGTTTTAAATAATTCGTTCTCCACTACATTGTACTTTGTTGACGGTCTCTAAATGTACAGAGCTCTTCTGCTGGAAAACCAATACGATCACTGTAATTTGGAGCGCATTTATAGATAACAATGGTCGCATTGGACTCTGTATAAACAATTTGTAGTTCATCGTTGCAGTCTTCTCTGCACTATTTGATAATCATGGCATTGAAGCCAGAAATGACTACCTGACATGACATAGGCCTACTGTTGGGCTATTAAAGTTAGCAAACCAAAGAAAGAATAATACAATTCAGGCAGAAAAGTTATAGTTACCAGCTGTCACTTGACTTATTTCATTGCTGTGGCTGTGGGCGATATTTGTGCAGGTAGTCCCTCTAATTGTAATACATGTTACAGCAATATAATATAACTAAATTATGTAGCTTTTTAAGGTAACTACTAGCTAAGGCAGGCTATCTTCCTTACAGTTCGTCGTGCACTCCTGAAGGGATTTCAGTGAAGTTATTTTGCTGCACCCTGCAGCTTCTGTATTGCAGCGCACTTGTCACTCGCGCGCTGTTTCTTGCCACAGTTCACACTTCACAGAGCTAAATTATCGCCAGAGCTGTCTTGAACGGAGACATTCTCTATTTACCGAGAAAATCAAGTGTTCTTTACAGTTTTACTGAAACTATGTTAGATAGAAATGGGTAGTTACCAGCCAGTTTGTTTTAATGTGGCGTCAATTATTCTGCGTGGCGCAGCACAATGAACGCAGATTAATCACATTCAATGATTTTTTGTATTTGTTCCATCTGCAATCTGCAGATTGTGCCTGGCAATTTTTGTTGTCCTCACTGTGCAACCAAAATGTCCCTATTTTGAGAGTGAGGAAAGAAAGCACTGTGTAGCTGAACCTTTACGGTTATAACACTGTGGCGTTTTTAATCCCGGTTAATAGTGAAACCGGTTATTCGCTGCATCCCTATTGGCACGAGAATGTATACCTGAATATTAAATTCAAACTCATATAGGAACACCTTCCTTATACAAAAGTAATTGTGTTTAAATAATCACAAATTCAATATTGACCAAAATAATTGTGATTATGATTTTCTTTCCATAATAGAGCAGCCCTACTACAGTCTGTGGATTTCTTTCCTTTTCTTCTCTTCCATATGTGAGCACTGTGCTTGTCGTCTGGCCAACCTTGCCCACATCACCAATTCAACACTTTGAATGGGCGCAGCCTCCACTTCAATACCGGTGTGCACAAAGGTGACCAGGCAGGCACCCCGCTGTTTTCCTTGTCAGCGGGGTGGTGTCAGGCGGTTTATTTTAGCTTTAAGGCACGTGTGCACACGTGTACGCATACACATGCACACAAGGCCGGATTAGTACCCCCAGGGGCCCTTGGGCACTGAAGATCATGGGCCCCCCTCCCCTTTCTAACACCCACACCCAAAGATGGCACCGAGGCGATAACAAAGCTATTGACTGCAGGCACCTGCTAGAACCTTTGCCCAACGAGACAGACACTGCACACACATGGTGCTAAGGCATACCATAATGATTTAAACTTTAAAACAGTTATGCCTGTCCTGTTTTGACACACCAAGTAGGCTACAGCCATCTCACTCACAAATTGCCTTAAGGGTAGTGTATTGGCCTACTACGACCGGGCAGATTCTCAAAATGTAAAACAGGTATATATAATGATATATATGATATAATTCTAAGTAATTTCAGTAATACACCTATTCATAAGAATGTATTCTTATCACTATTATCCTAGTAAACATTGTAAATAACATTATCCAACACTGAATCCACTTTACACTGCTAGACAAGTTAATTTAAAATGCAACTTAAGATATTATACTGTAGTAACCCATATAGTTTCCTTCATTTGACCACAAATTGATAGGCCTTTGGTATGCATGATCAATCTCTTATGCTACATAGGCTAGATAGATAATGAGATTATAATACAGTAGCCTATTATGTAGGCCTATAGCATATGTAGGCCATATGTAGGCTTATAGCAAATAGAGTTTGAACATTGCCTAACTACTGAAGGTAGTGTGCATATATTAAAATTTGCAGATAGTCTAGGCATATAATAGTTTTGAGTTCATGCATTTTGAAAGATGGAATTAGGAAGTAGAAATTCTTTGCAATGAAAACTGATGTCGCTCCACAGACTGTACTGCTGAATTTTGAACTGGTTAACTTTTTTTATAGAAAAATGCGTCCTAGCGATTGTAAAATAAAACGAGTTTTAACCAACTTTTTTGTACGTTAGGCTACTTACCATTCACTGCCTGCCAATACATTTGAAGTGGCGCAATACTTACTATAAAAATAGCCGCTAGCCCACCACAAGCAAGTTGTTCAAGGCTGGCGGCTGCCTTGCCTGCCTGTCTAGTGGAACACAAGATGCAGTGCATCAGCAACATCAAAGAGTACACAGCTAGCCTCAGGTTGTGCTGCGCTGACCACATTGGCCTCCTCAGGTCCCTGGTTACTAGCTTGTTCGTCATCTTCCACACCTTCTTCACACTGATTCTCTTGGGATGCTTTAAGAACGTTTCAATGGATGGTACGATATCGCATTTCAATAGATAGGTATGATATTGCGTGTCAGCTACGGTACGGTAGCTAACAAGTAACACATATCACACACAACAGTATCTTAAGTTATTTTTTATTTTAACCGGCTGTAAACATGCTTATTTTTGTTGTAAAGTCAGATATTTTAACATTGGAGTCTATGGGGTAGAGATGTCACAATACCAGAAATATAGTAGTCGATATACCAGGGAAATTCCACTTGAAACTCAATTTGATACCACGGGAAAAAAATAGGAGTATATAAAAAAGAATCACTCGTCCTTCAATGAGTATAGGCAATAACAGTTTATGTAGCTAGCTTAGCTACTACATTCAAGTTATTAAAAGCTAGGTTATCTCAGTATCTCTAGCTCTCAATGTTGAATGAGGAGACGTTGCCATCTCCTCATAGATATATAGATATACAGTAGTCAATTGTCAACTCTGAGGTGGGGATTTTATCTATGTGCCATGATGTTGATCCAGGCTACTGTAATGTTTTCTGTACAGAGCATGCATGGTCTAATGTTAATGACATGTCTGTGGCATTACTCGCTTGGGGCTCTGGAGGTACCATACCTCCGTGACTCGGTGCCTGCACGCGAGTGCTCCTTGGCTATGTAAACATTCTTTGAGATCCTGGTCTATGTGCTTATTTCAAAACATTTACACTCATTGTTTTTTAATTCAGGCGCATTTACGCATGGTACTTCCTCATTTTGCCGCTTTATGTCAATCGTTATATGTCTGTGAAGCCTTATTTGTCTTTGTGTAGATGTTTACCCCTTTGTTCGAAAGGTGTTGATGGATGTTGTTTTTGTTTGTCTAATCATATATTGCAAATAGTTTGTAATGTGAATAAATAATAATGATTAAAAAAAGGCTATACAACAATGCAATTTCTGTTAACAAAATGTCCTCTCTAAAAAGTTACTAAAAACAAAATATTATTTGTATAATTATTAAATCTTTGGTCAAAGATTTGATAAGATGGAAAGTTCAAAGGCACTGTTTGCAACTTTGCATAGCATACTGTTTTTTGTGAATGTAATACTCCGTAATCATCCACCTTGAACGTAAAGTACTTGCTGTTTTTCTTTTTTGATGAGTTGAGGCGGAGCTGACGCTGCATTTGCAGCCAGGTTCGATCCCCAGTACCTACGTTACCTACAAAATTCGGTTCTTGTGATTCCCTTTTGCAGCCAGTTTTAAGCGGCCATTCGATGAACTGCAGGGTTTGGCACTTCCATGTGGTATTTCTCAGCACTGGAGGTTCCCGACTGGTTGCTATTTACGGAGCTAAGGCTTTCTTGAAGTCAGTGTTTGCATCATTAGGCTGGTGTAGTCATTCAGGCTGTCAGGTTCTGCATGCTATAGTTTGACCCTGTGTTTAGTTACCATCAGTGTCGCTGACCATGGCTGCACATCAAAGGAACAGCCCAGACAGCTAATTTCTCCATATGCTACAGCCCTAATCTGTCCCCAGACAACCCACACTTCACCCCTTCTCTTTAGTTAATGCTAACCCCCTCTATAACAAGAGACTGGCCTCAGGTGACCAGATACAAAGACAAACTAATCTGTGCTCACGTCTCACTTTTCATTGCAGTCCAGTAATGGCCGATCGGTGGTGCTACATTATATTCTTTAGACCAATGTGTCTGCAGTGCTGAATATTACACAAGTGATGAAGACCGGCATTGGCGTAAGCCTGATTGATCAAGAACACTTTGGGAGTGGAGTGAGAGTTGAGCTATGGTAGGGTAGGTTTCTCTGGTTTTCAGATTTGCCACTTCCCCTGATGTCCTGCTAACACAGTGGACACGTGGTTGAATGGGGGTGTTTGCCACAATAGACACATGCCACCCACACGAGGACAGAACCCTACTGTTAATAATAATTCTTTACAGCACTAGCAGCCTGGTCTCGAAGAGGAGGATCCATTTTATTGTCTCTTTAGTGTTGTCTAGGCTATTGTGCAGGCAAAGTTTATAATGCCCCTTGTGCTTTATAACTTGGCTGAATGCCTTTCTCTTCATTTTCACTCGTCACTGTTTTCTATGGTCATTCACATGTTCAAATGATAATGGACTATAATTGAATGACATACGGGTGAACAAATGCAGCTTGGCATTGGCTAGTTGAACAGTATGTCGGTCTAGCCTGTCCTTTCTGATTTGCAGAAATGTCAATGAGGTGGTTTGTGTTGCTTGCTTCTCAAGTGTGTTCTTAGCCTAGATGTTATCACGACCAAAACCTTGACACTCTTAAATTAAAACTGCATTGTTGATGAATGTCCCCGGGGATATTAAAGTTTTACTCTACTCTCTACGTAGGGCCAATTTGTAACTTATATTAAAAAATATATAAATATTTATATATTATATATATTATTATTTCATCCATCCATATTCCATCCATCCATCCATATCCACTTATCCATAGTTGGGTCGCAGGGGCAGCAGCTCCAGCAGGGGACCCCAAACTTCTCTCTCTTCTCTTTTTAAAGGTGCTTTTATTGTCACATACATGTAGCGCAATTCATACTCTGCATTTAACCCATGACAAGGGGTCAGGTGGTTGATCAACATATTATTGTGGGTTGCTTGGTTTGCAGCGGTTAGAAACAACACTTTTGGAGGCGAGGGAGCAGTGGGCAGCCGCTCGCTGTGCAGCGTGCAGGGACCATCTCCAGATTGTAGCCACTGACTGGAGATTGAACCTTGCATGTTTTTTGAAAGTGGGGGAAACCAGAGCACCTGGCGGAAAGCAGACACCGGGAACGTCTAACTGTGAGGCCACAGTGCTATCAACTGGGCCACCGTGTTGCCCCATTATTAATTATTATTGCTGTATAATAAAATAAAATATCTTAGGCCGGATATAAAACCTTACGTTGAACGTATAAAATAATAGTAATGTAGAAAAGGAATACTTGAGGTACATTTCCTTAAGGTATAGTCAGCTATTGTAAGCTAATTAAGCTAATACACTTTTTGTCAATTATTTCCTCGCATTTTGCTAGCTTACAGTTATCTTTCTTCTCTTATGTGTATGCTGGTAAAATAATCTGCATATTTGCGTTGCAGACATTCACGTGTCGTGTATGATGTAATTTACTACAATGCATGTTAACAAACGCTTTTTCACCTCGCGTTTGCTGATACCTCCAGAGCACCGACCGGGATCTTGGTAAATGTTTACCCGCCCTAGGAGCACTTTCCTGCGGGCAACAAGTCACGGAGGTCCCGGTGGTACTTCCTTGGAACCCAGAGCGGGCCACACAAAGCCGCTGACTTCAGATTTCAATGAGCAAGAACATTATAAATATATAATGTTCTTCTTTTTTTTTCGCCCCGTGGTATCGAAATGAGTATCGAGAACAGTGGAATTCCACTGGTATTGGTATCGACTACTAAATTTCTGGTATCGTGACATCCCTAGTGTAATGCACCGCTGCTGAGGAATATTGTTTTGATTTGAGCTCGAAGTTAGCAAGCGTTCTTGAGCATAACTAACCTTGTCTTTAATGTTCAGAATTGATCAAAAAGCTAGATCTGCTAAAACTGCAAAAGGATGTGACTACAACCAGCTGGAGGAGATTCTGTAATTGAAAGACTAGCTATATTTTATGTAGGGTCTTGGTACCTACCTATGTATTATAATTTGGCTATAGTTTTCTGTTTGTAAAAATGATTGCACACTCCCCAGGTTCACGCACCCAGTATTTCAGCCTGCACCAGGTCCCATACGGTTTAATACCTGTGCTTTGGATGCTTTGAATCACTATAGAGTTTGTTCAATGCAAGAATAGAAGGAGACCCCTTCTTTCAGGCATAGTAAATATTGTTTATTGGATTACAAGTACATTTGCCCCCCACCCCACACACACAAAAAAAAGATAAATCATAATTAAACAAATGGAACTTCTGTCCCTTGGCAGCAGTTGTATGTTCTCCATAATGAGCCACCCACCTACCTCAAGCAGAATAAAATGTATTTGTTAACAGTAGTCATAGTCATCTTTGCGTTAATGCCTAAAGTTCTCTTTCCTTATGGCAAAACCAAGAAACTCTAAAGCCTTCTCACCTTCTCTGAACAAAGACTGCTTTGCCACACACTCTCTCAAGATGCTTTCAGTGACATTCACATTTGATTAGGCTTGCAAATTATGTTTTCCTCCTTTTGAGTTTGGAGACGTAACCTTGCCCCAGAGACCAGCTAAGTCTTTATTGCATTGGCTTGCAATAGCAGTCTAGCGGGAGTGCCAATGTGCTACTGTTGCAGCTGACATTCCTCCATCATCTACGCTTGCTTCATCACTTCATCATTGTAACACAATAGCCTCTTTCCTGGACAGTCTTTGTCTCCAGGGTCTCTCTTCAGGGTCCCTCTTCTATAGAAATGAAGTACTGGGGTGGTGGGGTCAAGAGAGCCACTGTTTGTCAATTGACTTTGTGAATCTATATCTATGCTGCCAGCCACTCTCATCTCTGAAGTACTAGTTGCACCACTAGCATTGAATTATTTTAAGATAGTCCAGTCAACAACCCACAGTTTGCTGCACATCTTATTTATAAAACCTACCTTATTAGCATACAATAAAATCAGATTACATTTAAATGCTAATTCTTTTTGATGGTGTTATGAAAAGGTAATCCCAAATAGTTAATCATTCTACGATTGATCTTTAAAGACCCTGATTTTACTGCGAATTCGTTAAATCGTCGCAAAAAGTGATATGAGGATTATTCCATTCCGGATATTTGATCTGCCCAGTCACGAGATGTGTTTTTAATGGATGATGCGCTTATCTTGAGTCAATCATGTTTAAGTTCACTCTCCACATGAGGGCGTTCCTGGTTGTTCTTTCCCCAGACATATTAACCAAAAGAAAAATTCAAATACCTAATAATTTCCTTATTTTAGAATACATTTTAAAAATCCATGTCTGATAAATGGACATTCTTTCCGTATACGACTACAGCCTAATGTGTAGTCAGACGTAGTCGCCAGTCGTCTGTGGATGTTAATCACACAGACGAGCTGCTTCAAAAGCATGTTGATAAGGCCCCGATCACACAGAATGGCCTGGAATTGTTTGTGTTTTGTATTATAATTGTATTTCACATTACTACATTGGTGGCAAGAGCTCTATCGTGGAAGGATTTGACATCGGACGATCGGTTCATTTTATACATATAAAAACAGTTTTATGACACTACAAATCTGTTTTATAAGAACAATTCAAAAAAAGTCCATGGTGTGGAATATTATTGCAGTAGTTTTTGTGAGTAGAAGTGAGTGAAAGTAAGTCAATGTCGGACGGGCAAAGTTGATTTGGTTGATCTCACCAATAGAACCGCCTTGCAGCGCTACACTTTTGAAATGCTCCCGGTGGAAGTTGACTCTTCGAGAGGACGGAACAAACCCGCGTCGGAGCCGAAACGCTGCGCACATGTGCCTGATGGAATCCCAGCGTGACTCTGCGCGGTAAAATGTGACAGTGGAAAAGCCCAAATGAATGAAAGATGCTGTAACTATTCTAATATAACATTGGTTGCTTACAATTGCTGGTGTATGACATGTCCAACTATAATTGACAAAGGTACTTCATGTTGGATAAAAGCGTCTGCTGCTGTAAATGTAAATTATGGATTCACTGATTGGGAATTTCTGGGTCAATACAATTTTCCTTCACTTTTAACAAACTTAACAGACATTAACAAAAATGCCAGAGTCGTGTCTATGCATTGGCTGTTATGGGCGGTACAGTATTATAGCATTGGATCTTCTGACTGTTGTCAGAAGTCAGAACACAACAATAGGCCGATGGCAGTCAATATGGTAAATATCGTCCGATAACCTTATCCTGCTCATGCAGTATATTGGTGCATTCCTGCAAATCATTAAAAAGCTCATCAGCAAGATGCTCTAGTGTGCTACCTTTTATTCTTTCTTCCCTTAAAGGCCTTAAAGGCTTCCCTTTTATGAAATTCAATGACTCTCCTCACGGTCTGCTATAGCTGGCTGTTCTGTGATGGTGATGCAATGGTGGAAAAACTAATACATAGCCCAGGCTCCCCAAATGGTTAAACAAACCGTAGCAGAGGAGTAGAGCCTCTGCTATGGTTTGTTTAACCATTTTGGATGTTTCCAGGTTTGCCCTCTTTATCAAAGTCTCTAAATCTGCTGTATATGATTTTTACAAACAACATTCATCAGATTAATCCATGATTTTGCAAATGACATTCATCAGATTAATCCAAAGCAACTTGTTTATAAAGAAAACAAAATGGTGGTGGAATTTGGTAAATGCACTGTATTTTGCCTCACATTCTCTCACACCGATGGCGATGTCAGCCATGCAAGAAGACACCTGCCCACCGTGAGCAGTTGGGGTTAGGTGTCTTGCTCAAGGACACCTCGACACTTGGTGAGGAGTGCATATGCTGCATTCTTCACCATTCACTTTCTCAAGCTTTTTGTTCCTTCCCCCATCTTTAAACTTTTACGCATGTAAGAGATTGAGTGATATATATCATCAAAAGCCTTTTTGAAGCTTCCCGCTGTCTATCAAAATCCTTTTGATTTGCAATGGCATCTGCTGCTTAATATTCTAAACCAGTTTGTGGCCTTTTCAGAGAACTAACAAGGTTCTGAGGATGCCAGTCTTGTCTCCATGCGGAAGGCAGTCAGGGCACAGCCCCCCACCCCCACCCCCACCCCTACCCCCCCACCTCCCTGAGACCTCACATCAAGGTTGATGTGATCCTAACAAGTTTCCAAGGACTGTGGGTACAATATCTGATATCTCTGTCCCTGGAGTGGCCTATATACTCCTCCTGCTTGCAAAATGAAGGCACGGCTCTTTATGCTCTACAATGCAGATAACCCTATGTTTTTTTCACTGCTTGGAATGGATGGATAATGAAGCTTTTTAATGACCGCTAGAGGTGAGTCACCAGGTAATTATGATATGATTCCATCAATACAAGAACTAGGACTGTCAGTGTTGCCAATGCTATGATGCGTATAAAAGAACGCAAAAGAACGCAAGAAATCATTAAATGGAGAATATGCGTCTAATTAAACAGCTTATGTCTGAAGTGTGTATGTTCATAAAAAGCTATTAAATGTGAATGCAAAAAATATATTCTTAATCTACATGGAAATGCAAATTTGTTGTACACTGTACAAATGATTGTGTTGTGAGAATGTATTGCATATATACATAGACATGCATGCATACATACATATGAAGGAAAATGAAATGTGCTTAATTGTTAAGTTGTTGGTGTGCTTATTGCTGAGCAAGTTTGTTTCTTTAAGATTCTATGACCTTTTGCTAGGATCTGATATTATACTCCTTCCCAGTCTTCCATCCTTTGTGCACAAGGATGAATGCAGTTTGCTCCAAAGAGCCAAACAAAGTCTTGACAGGCGCCAAGGCTATTTACTCAGCTTTGAAAAACTCACTCCGAACTCCTATTTGCTTTCATCTCAGCTTCCTCCTGTGAGTTTGCCTCTGCTGCCTTCCTCGCTGTGCTTTTCCTCTCATCCTCTTCGGCATTTTGGAGTTGGAGAGCAAAGCAGGCTGTGTATGGCTCTCAGAGAAGCCTCAGTTTAAAAGTCTCTTGCTTCCACGAACTCACCCTTGGCCCCGTCTTCTCAGTCAACTTGTTTTTGTGGCATTGGCCTTTAACTCTCTCCCCTTTACTCTGATATCACCATGATCCAATGAGAAAAGGCAGAGGCTCTGCTTCTCCAATTAGAAGTCACACATTAACATTTAGGTAGTTGGGGCTTGTGGTGTTAATGTATTTGTATTGAGTTGGTAGTCTGATGGATTTTGGTGGGCACAGCAGGTGCAACCAAGCAGTAGGCTATGCATAGTCCTGGATGTCACTGAAGGGAGGGGGGGTTTAAAATTTAATTTCAAGAAAAGAAAAGCTTGAGGGCCTCCATCCTATTTGTGTGTGAAACTCCAGTGGAAATGCTGCAAAAGACCCAGAATTTACCACAGCCACAATAGGGGATGAGCGCCATTCCCAAAATGTATGCAAAGCCTGAGTGAGAAGAGCAAAATTTACTGGCTGTACTGCTGAGCACTTGTGATAACCACAACACATGTCTCAGGATGAGGCACATGGACGCTGAATACTTCTTTGTTTGCTAAATTCACTGTGAAGATTACCCTAATGCATTGAGTGGAAGACTGACAGTGGGGACTGGACTATTAGAGCATAGACCTACATTGAGTTTCTATTTTTGGGCTGTAGCCTTAAGGGTCTCAATTATTCCCATCCTGCCAGTTATACATGAACTAAATCTACATTATACGTTTTAGTTTTAAAATGGGGGTTAAAAACTAAAACAATCTTCATCCTGACAATTGTTTTAGCTCCGTATAATTATCTCTAATAGACTTAGATTTAGATTTATTTATTGTCATTGTACCAAACGTACAACGAAGTGCAATCAAGGACCAGGCTCAATATAAAAAATATATTAAAATATAGCTCCATTCACACATCTTACCATTTACATATAAAGCATATAGTTATTACCATTCACCCTTGCCAATGTATACAGTTAAAAAAGGATAAGGTGCTCATAAATATTGCACATAAAATCTGATTATTGTATCTGATTTTATGTAATCTGATTATCTTAAAGTTGTGATGTTACGATTTGCTTTCAGTTCAGAGTTCATTATGATGGCTTTGGGGTAAAATCTGTTCATGAATCTTGTGGTGCGTGTTTTGATGGACCTGTAACGTTTTCTTGAGGGTAACAGTTCAAACTGGTGACGAGAAGGGTTGAATGAATCTTTCAGGATGGTGTGTATCTTGTAGACAGCGGGAGGTGAAGATGTCATCTTGTGCAGGTAGCGGTTGATCTGTGATGTTCTGTGCGGTCTTGATTATTCTCTGCAGGGATTATTTTGTCTGCTGCAGAGCTATTGCCATACCATGTCAGGATGCCATATGTGAGGACGCTCTCAATGGAGCAGTGATGGAAAGACACAAGGACCTGCTGTAATAATTGTACTTTTCTGAGGGTTCTCAGGAAGTATAACCTCTGTTGTGCCTGTAATACCTACACGCGTCGCATGGAAATGTTTACATGACAGGTACATTGGGCATGCTACTTAATACTAAGGAGGAACATCATGGCAAAACATAATATGAATATATAATAGAATTATGTATTTTTTTGAACTGGATCACTGGAACCTTTACTGAAAGGACTACTTGAGTGTGGTGCTCCGAAACGAACGTAAGCATCAATCATCACTCATAGTCATCGCACATTATAACATGAGGTAGGCTACCGTTAGCTACGTTAAACATGCTTAAAAATCCCTGAAGAAAATGTTCTAAACAGATGCACCAATTAACCACCCTGTTTGTCTAATTATAGCAGGTTACGTTAACTATCATATGCATATGCATATGTTTATACCTGATGCCGGTGCGCCAGCATGTTTGCGCTGCAAAAGACGGTCACTCGTACCTTTTTTATTATTTTAATCTAGAGGCCATAGCTAGCTACTGTATAAGCTGACATCATAAACTACCTACAGATGACACATGTCTGCGGGGTTGTCCATTCTATTTAGTGCCAAAGGAAGATACACACACATTGTGCATTGTAAAAGTGTAAACAAGACAAATGTCAGCGCTGGTGGCTAAGGGACCGTCAACAAATTGCTGTGAATTATAATCATTTGAATAATGAACAACAAAGAACAAATTACTAAGTACCGGTTTAGGAACTGGAACCTTTTTAAAAGTATTAACAATACCAAACCCACACACAATGACCTAGCCTTTGAAATACCTTTTTCCAATGTGTAGGGCGGAGATTCTGAGGGAGCACCCTATGGCATTGAAGGGAGAGGTATTTGGGAGAGGTTTTTTATTTGAGTTTGAATTTATCAAGCATTCTCTGGAATTACTATACGTTTTAACCAATATGAGTTTCATGTAAGGCTGTTGCAGTGTGTAGTGAATGAAAGTCACTACACTACTGGTATTGTCTTGATATTGTTTTTCTTTCGATTGCTACTCTACTCCTATTGTTAGTTGGCATTACGTCTTGTCCGACATTAAGCCTTGTCTGAACAATTTCTTTTTAAAGTAGATGCTTTGACAGGCACTTACGAATCCAGAATCTGCAAAAGATTCCATTTCCTTTTCAAGTGTGCATCTATTATTTAGTCTCTGCTAGTGTATGCATAATGGGAATTAGCCTGGAAAGGGCCACTTCTTTTCCGTGTTTATCAAATGCCAGATTGCATATTGTATTAGTCTTTTACATGTGGTTAGCTGTTTTTTTTTTTCTTTAACCCCCCCCCCCCCATTTACAATTCTTTATGTGCACATGTGTGCATGTCTCTTCATGTTCTAACACACCATCCCTTCTGGCACAATGTGTGCATTGGCTTACAAGTAGGCCAACAGCATTGTGAAAGTGACTAATCATCATAATCAACCAAGAAATACTGAACCAATTCATGAAATAGCATTTTGATTGCTTGGGTATAATTTAAAGCAGACATGTAGAATAGTGGTTCTCAAAATGTTTAAACCATGGTCCCAAAAATACATTGTTCAGAGTTTGTCTTAAATTTTATCTACATCTGCACACAAAGGGGGTGCACACAGCCATTAACTATTTGCACAAACTATTCTGTAAACACACTAATCTCTTAGCATTAAAACAAAGTGCACAAACTTCTACTGCTGCTACTGCTAGCTTACTCAAACCATGACAGCAGTGCTGTTATTGTTTGAGTAGCCTACCCTAAAGGTTAAATCCCAAAGTCCCCTTTACTGGCTGGGATTGTTACACATTTTGACTATAAAAGCAGGTCTCATTTAGAAGCTGGGTCTACTTAAAAATGTTCTTTGAATGAGTAAAACCTCTGCTAACTGATTATCTACATGAGCTAGTTCTAAGTTGCTTAGACTGTGTATTAAGTAAAATGTTTTAACCTTTGTCAATATGGACATCTCATATTTGTTTTACGAGAAGTGTGGCGACGTAGGGCAGAGTCGGGAGGTGTCAAAGAGATGCACATTTTGTGATGACGCGCAGTAGCGAGAGAGTGGCAGAGAAGCGGCGCGTTTGCGAGGTTTCCTTTTTCACACACTGCAAAGCCGTAGTACTACGCTTTGCTTCACAATGCATTTCGATGGTGGTCAAGGTTGAAGGTGGCGCCGCGGAGTGATGTTTTGAGCTGGAAGTTAGCAAGAGTTAATAAACCTGCCTTTAATCAGTATCTTATAAATGAGTAGCCTATAAATCAATGTCATATAATTCAGATTAATTGGCATGGTAAACTAGACAAGTAGTGACTGAGGTTTGAAGCAGTCATAAAGTCAGAAAATATATCCATTATTTATATTCCTTTAATGTATACGGGTCCACTGGTTTTTCATACAAATTAAGTCATTGCTCACAGTCTGACTTTGTTCTTCAACCAAACACAGCACTTTAAATTAGGCTACATATTTTCTCCTCTTTCTGCACCATGTTATTGGAATGGTTGTTTCATTACCTGGATACAAAATCCTATGCGAAATTTGCTGACATGTTTGTAGTCTGTGCGCCGATTGTTACCGCTTGTTAACTCTTGGGAGTGAACAACACATTTTCTCTCTATAGAGTAAATGATGAATTGAAAGACTTTATTCTAGTCTACTTTTATACAAATATGACGCATACTGATTTAATTAATAGGCTACTGTAATTGATATTTCCCATCTTTTCTGAGCAAGAGTTTTGTGTGAATAATAGACACTCCAAATAAAAGGCAGGTTGAGTTAGCGATTGAAGCAAATAAAAGCCTGGGCTATTACAACACATAACTGCAGGACATTCAACCACTTTGCACTGTATATGGCTTGTTAGAATGAGAGTGATTTGAGTCAATGTAAAATGGGCTGCAGCTCACTCAATCTCCAACTGACTCCTGCTAGCTTAAACATTTTCAAATAAAGTGATGGCATACAATGCCAGATTTAGACGTTGCCCCCTGTAAAGTCACGATTAGTGGTCTCCGTTCTGCAGATGTCGCAAAGCAGTTTCCCCATGTGGTAATTTCCTAATATGACAGCGGCAGTTTGTGAGTCAGCAACTTGTGCGGCAGTGCAGTGTAGAATAGATACAAGCAGCCTGTTGTATATGACTGAACACTGTCTCAGAGAGAGGCCAGATATGGTGCATCACTGGTTCTCTGTTAAAGCTGCTTTTTCTTTTCTGATCTTGAGCTCTAACCACTAGGGGAATCTGGAATCAAAGGTGTGTATGTGTGTACTAGATATTTCCAATCTTGGTATGGTTGGTATGTTGTTGAACCGCTATGTTCACCCCCTCGCAGTTCAATGTCATGATTACCATACGTCAAGACTTATTGGGCATGCATCCACAAAACAAGTCCTAGTTTCTCTGGAGCCTATCAACATTTCCTGGGGTTCCCTGGAGCACAGAGTAAAGTATATTAGTGTGTATATATATAGGATATAATAATAGAGTAGTATTTGAATTCATATTTAACAAATTCAGAAAAACAGAACTATGAAATACGTGTGGGTTTTTCAGCTCTTTCTGGTGATTAGTGACTCAGGGATTTGGTCAACTAATTATAAAGTGTAATTGTCCCTTCTCACAAACATTTTAGCATGCAAAGTAATTCTTAAACATCAGTGAGAAATTGAAAACAAATTGACTGCCATCCTATCTACTAGACACATTACCATTTTAACTGCATACTTTCTTTTGCCTATTAGACAGTGATCCCATGGTTCAGCCACACTATTACACACTTAGTATAATGTATGAGAAAGAAATAATTGCCATAGGCATATTAAGTTGTTAACTGTTAAACAGATTCCATAACTGATGTGAACAGCACTGAACCTTGTTCATACTGAAACATGTTCATACATAGTGTGCACTACTACACTGCGCCAGGGTAAACCCTGTGCTATAAGAGAGAATCGCATGAATCCTTCAATCTACAGCTCCAAGCAGACATCTCAATTATTTCAGCACTTCACTTTGCGGACTCTGTAATCTTAGACAATGCTTTAAGTCTCAGATGGTCAGCGGTGCCTGGCACGGAGGTGGTGTCAGTGGTTTGGTTGTTTCATGTTTGGCCAGCCATTTAGTCCCCGGAGAACATGGGGTGTTTTGGGACTGCCGAGCAGATGGGTCTGCATCTTTAGTCCTGATAGATGACTGCTTAGTGTCAGCATGGCAGCAAATGAGGAACAACAAGAACAATTAATGGGCTAATATAATTTCCTGTAACAGTACCATCCCCTGACTAATGTTTTTAAAATGTATGACGAGAAGTGTAAAGTGGATGTCCACGATTCATATGCAAGGTGAAAGGGACTTATGTAAAGGCTATGGGAATGGTGTCAGTGCAACGTTAATCCGGGAGAGCCAAATGCTAAACCATCTTGAAGAGGTGCTGGCGCTGCTAGTTTGCTTTAGCTTGTGTAATCCCGCTAGCCTTATGCTCTCCATGCTCTTGATTACACACCCTTAAGAGATTATTTCCTCAAGGTAGCTTATACTTAACTGAGGTTTGCTGTTGCTGTATGCCAGAGCAGTATTAAATATGCTTTCCAGTTATTCACTTTAGGAGGAGGATTGTCTTTTTCCTTGTACTGTACCATGACAACGAAAACACTGCTGTATCGTCATCGTACTGAGAGGAGTTTATTTAGGCATGGTTAGATGTTTATTTCTGCGGTTAGGGAGTCTAAGGAGTGGAGAAGGTGGGAGGAACAATCAACATCTATGAGGAATTAACTGAGCTGCAGGCTGGAGTTTACTCTGATGTTTACAGCATCTATCCAGCCTATATCCAGCCTGTAGAGGGCTGAATTATTTATAATTAATTTTTAATTGTATTAAAATAGTAAACAGAAATAGAAAATTGTTTTGAGATAAGTGTTCATGACATACTCAATTTTGTTGTCCTAGCGCTAATATTATAGCCCAAGTATGTTTTGTAGTGTCATACGCAAATAGCAAAACATTTGACCCAAATCATTCATCCACTGTACAACTACCCTTCAATGTTGGACTGCTGTGTTGCTTTTACAATGATTAAACATGTTTAATCCTTTCTTACTTCATTCCAAAGCTTTATAGCACTAGCACCATGTATGATTGGCAAAACGGTACATAGTTTGTCGGCGGAAAAACTGCGTGCTCAGTATCTGAAGGTACGGGATGCATTCCGTAAATCTGGTAGCTCGTCGGTCATCCAGGACCTATCCCAGTGGAACGATTATGTGGACAAAATAATTGGTCTGTAACCAAGTAGCCAATGTAATGTTTTGGAGTAAGCGTGCCCTGGCCCAGAATGTCAACTGCAGTGTGAGTGCAGGCCAGTGGGGGAGTGGGGAGGGGGGTCAATCGTGCTCGGGCACGGTTCAAGGCAACTGGGCCAAATGTGAGTATGCTCTAAATTTAGTGTGCACCATAATACTGCAGTGGCGCAAACTTAAACTATTGGCTTCCTAGTTTGTATAATACATAATTTAAATGCTTTGTCATTGCCCTCATTTGACAAAAAAATCAATGACTGCCTTTTAATATTGCGATTTAATTACTTTTAATACTGCCTCTTTTAACCGAGGCTGTTAGGAAACTTATATGGGTGAGAGTGAAGAATCCATGTCAGTCTCAATGTGTTGGCTGTGATTGATTGGTTTGTCATTAATAACCCTGCAGTGGAAGCTCTGTAAATTCATCACAGCCACAATTACAAAATATTAGTTTGCTCGCCATCACTTACGGTGTGTTCAATGCCTGTAAGTCAGTCTGTATTGATGTGTGACTTATCATTTAGATCCGGATAGAAATCATTACAATAATCATTTTAGTTTCCCTCTGAAAACCTGGTGTTGAAAAGCTGGTTAGCATGGAAGAATAATCAATCATCAACATTCAACTATTTACATTTGACGTATTGGGGAATTTGCATTTGAAAAAGCCCAATGTCTACTGTCTGCAGTATTGAGTGAGCAGTTTTGTAAGATTATTATATTACTAGAAGATAATTTCCCCTTACAGTTCCTGCAGTTTTAGCCTACTATTTTTGATGCAATACATTTGTTTGCCTAGAATGTGGAAAAACTCATTAGGCTTAACATTTTAATCAAACTCTGAATTACTGTATGAGGCGTTCATTAATCATTATTGCAAATGTTATCCAAAGGGCTTTTCAGACAAACCTTAGCTTCGTTGTTGTCATGCTTTCTAGTTTCTATAATGAATTCATTTTTGTTACAGGTGCTGAGAAAAACTGATATTTTTCTATAACCAGTGCTGGGAAGGATTGCATTCAACAGGATGAACAGACAGTTGGTGCTTTCTTGGTGAATGGATTAGAGGTCAGTATCTGCAAATTTAAAAAAATCTCCATTTTTTTTTTTTTTTATTCTTTAAAGCTGCTTTGTAGAGATGTACCAATCGATCGGCTGATGACCGGAATAGACCGGTTTTCACAATAACTGGCCATGACCGACAATCTGCTGTCCTAATATAGCCGGTTATGTACCGATTATGTTGGGCAGTGTTTATACAATTGTGTTGCCGGTGTTCTGACTATTTATGCTGCCTTGTCGAAAAACGCTACCATAAAAGCACAAGGGCTAATACAGTAGACATACAAGATGCGGTACAAATGGGATGTTTACTGCGTAATATAGGCAATGCGGCCCATCCATTGTAGGAAACTCACCATGCTATTTAGAATATCAAAATAAAATTGTGTGCGACCAAATCATGTGCTAGTACCACCAACAAAGAAGGTTGGTAGCACCAGTGCTACCAGTGGGGAAAAGTTAGTCTGGAGCCCCGCATAGCCATATAATAAAATGTTAAAGCAGTATGAAAATTGGAACCAGCCAAAATCGTAACCGGCCGTTCAGCCTTGGGGGTAAAACATTTTTTGGAAATCTGAATCGTCTAAGAATAATACAATAAATGCATGCATCCCTACGGTTTTGGAATATAAACCTGTTTAGATTAAAAGTAAGGATAATGGTTCAAAATCTTGATTTAGTCCTGCATTGTCTTATTTTGTCTATACTTTGAAAATGTGGTATTGCATAGCTTTAGTATAGAGGAACGTCTTTGAAATGTCTTCCAATTCAATGTCAAATTGGTGTCAGATCCTTATTCTGCCTTCATAGCCTATGACTGATATGAGAAGGGACTTTTGATGGCCGATCCCCACTATGACTAAAATATAGAGCGGCGGCTGCAGCACCTTTTTTAATAAGACACTGTTATAACCGTTGTTTTGTAATGACCTGCATAATCACAGTGAAATGCACAGTCTTGTCACAGCAACAGGCTATTTCCTTTTTCCATTCCACATATTTTTATGGACAAGGATTTAAAATCAGAATATATTTGATCACTAGGCTCAAGAAAGGGAATATGACATTTGCCTTGGTGTACAGATAGTCATTTGTTGGATTTGCATGGTTTCACAGGACATATGGTACAAGGACAGCAGGACCTCTCATAAAGTGCAAAACCCATTGTGGTCAGCAGACCATGGAGCTGTACACAGACTCATGCAGTCTGTTGCAGGGCCTAAGTTGCATCGGCACTGAGCACACTCTCCGTTAGCATTTTAATCCCAGAGGGCTCGTCTGGAAGCACATAGACTCTTCCCATAGGAAATCATGCTCACCAGCCAGATACTGTGTTTACCTTATACATGTTGCTCCATTTTCCACTGTTCTCAGATAATGCCACCTGCATATGTCATGGTTAGGCTCTCATGTCAAATATAGTGTTGCAGATGGACAACAGACAGTGACAATGTAGGCCCACGATTCTCCATCTGGTAATGAGGAACTAATAGAATTGAACTTCTAGGGATTTATTTTGGTATTGAGAAATTATATGTTTGGAACCAAGACTAAGCACCAGAGACTGAGAGCAATGAAATCCTGCCGATTCCCAACGCTCACCCTTATCTGTTCCATCCACACTGTTGTGAGCCCACAGCTCCCGCTGCCATGAATGATTAACAAGCCAGGCCTGAAGTCCATCAGAGTGAAAGGTTGTTAAAGACACTAGAAGCCTAGCCGGGCCCCGGAGAGATGCATGGTGAGAGAGAACATGGATCTCTCTCTGTCTGTATCTCTCTCTCTCTTTCTGTTTCTGGAAATACTGGATGGGATGGATGGTGCAAGGCTTAGACACTCATGTCTGAGTTGCCACTACCTAACACTGGGCTTATGACAAATGTAGAATGATATGGGTGGCTGTTACATGCACACTGTCAGCTTGTTGTTGTTGTTTTTAAACCAGATATACATCATGGGCATGGCTTCAACCTGTAATAAGCTATGTTGCTAACCAGAAACTGGTTATACCTTTTATTTTGCGTAACCTTTTATAATAATCTGATTTAGGATAATTCAGCAATGGAATAATCTTTTATCTGTGCACCAGCTGCTGGGCTGAGACGCCGTATAGAAAACAATAAATAGCCTCACATATTTTCCCGTAGAGTACAGCCTAGTAGAAACACTGCCCCAGCATGTTTGCATGTATAACCCGCATTCTAAAATGTAGGAAAATATTGAATTGTTTCAGGATATCTCTGTTTCTGATTGTTACGGAGGCCAGTCTTCCAATTTAACATCTTCAATTAACATCTTAAGCACATTTATACCAGTGGCGGGCCGTGCATTTCACACCTAGGCCTTCAGTGATGTCCTACTTAGTTCGACTTCAATAGATACCTCTCATAATACTATAATTTATGACACCACGTGACCACGGCTGGAGAAATAGTATAAAGAAACACACTTACGCACTACTAGGCATTGCATCACCTCAGTGTACAAAACGGGCTATTTTCCAGCGCATTTAAAAATCAATAAACAATCAGCAATTAAAACATCTCTACATGGTACTGTCAAAACAAAAAAATAAACGGGTATTTAAAATTAACTGTCCAAAAAGTTTTAATAAGTCCACATAGAATGCAGGCAAGCTTTAACAAGATTGTACACTAAATTGCAAAATCGCTGATTAATATCAGAGAGACACTGACCGAAGGAGGGCAAAAGGTTTATTTGGTTGCAAATCAACGTTTTGCCCTTGAGTAAGATATATTAGATTTCTCTCTCTGCTAACCGGGTGTGGCTCCGGTGCAGCTCGGTTGATCTGCGTTGAACTCACAAG